>JBBPNO010000343.1:0-28137 GCA_038090915.1 Boletus eberwhitei
CAAGATGGACACGTGCACGTGAAACCGTATGTGAACCGGAACATCTGCTGACGCGTCTCAACAAGGGCGGGGTCAACATAGGGAACGCATATCTAGTAGACCTGTCTGAGTATATATGCCTTTTCAGTGATAAATAATACGCACCTCTTCACCTGGGGCAATGTCTTGAATGGCAACAATGTCCATCACTACCTCCTTCGCTGGGGCAATCTTATATTTTGCAACAGCGTTCGGAACACAGGAATGATTAAACAACCGGCTTGCCAAAGGAAAGACGCCATGGGCAATTGTAGTTAGGTGACTGTAGATCGAGAAGTTGTTGTTCCCGCAACGCGAAAACAGCTCACTGGCCATTTGCACAGGGCGCTGACTGGTCAGTAATGGGCATGTAGGCGGCGCATCCTTCCCTTCGACCGGACCTGGCAGCAAGGTCATGAATATCGACAAGCCCGGGTCGCCTCCTTCCTGCATCTCTGTGCCTCTGGCCGAGCACTCGGCGAGCAGGTGGGTGAGGAAAAGTGCATCCTCCCTCTCGTGAGATTCAAGTTGGTTAAATTGGTGCGACGCGCAGAACGTGTTAATATTCTTGCAGTACTTCTTGTGGGTACGCCAATGCAATGTTTGACCTTGAGGATGAGATGGATCGGTCGTCGGGTAGTACTCAACGTCACGCTCGGATCGTGCGTACATTTGGAATCGCAATACCAGTACGAGGCGCAAGCTGCGCATCTCTGGAGGCGACCTCGGTCTTGAGGAGCAAGAGAGTGGCAGAAGTCACATCTTCGGCCCTTTTCTTTTGGGAGGAGCACGCTTGTGAGCGATCTAACTGAGAGGATGACCGTGCCCGCGCGAAGCCAACATGTCGATACAGCCTTGTCGCGTGCCGTCTGGTGATGCTGCACAGATAGATTTTCGGGCAGGGCGCTTGGCGAAAACATCGAAACCTGAACGCGGAGATTCATGCAATGACTTCCCAGCAGTTCGGCAGCGGACTCCGAACTCTGGTATTAGATTACACCGACTTCGGTCCTTGAACTCTCTCAGATTCGACCATCGACTGGTTTGAGCTCCCATTCAAGTGTCTGGAACAAAGAAGAAAATATGTCTGAGCCTACCGTTCTCACGCGAGAAGAAGATCGTGTCGGGATCATCACCCTGAACCGACCAAAGGCTCTGAACGCCCTCTCCGGCACTTTGATAGAGGAACTTCTCAGCGCACTTTGGTCCTATGACAAAAATCCCGCTATCGGGGCGATTGTCATCACCGGAAACAACAAAGCCTTTTGTGGTGTGTCCACCGACACTTATCTTCGGTTCATTGCTGATACTACCCCTGGTTTCTAGCTGGCGCCGACATCAAGGAACAGAGAGAGCTCGATTTTGTCAGCGCTTACAATGGGGACTATCTCAAGAACCTCAACGACGGTATGATTTCCACACACAAACCGATAATTGGCGCGATAAACGGGTATGCGGTGCGTATCCTGCTCCTCTAACTACACCACGGCACTCTCTGGTGAAGTGGGACTGAACCGTGCGATCATTAACAGCTAGGGGGTGGTTGTGAGCTCGCGCTGATGTGTGATGTCCTCTACGCTGGGAAGGACGCTGTCTTTGGGCAGCCCGAGATCAAACTCGGCACCATCCCTGGTGCCGGAGGCACGCAGCGTCTCATTCGCGCCGTCGGAAAATCACTGGTATCATGGGCCATTTACGATGCGGACGTCCGTCTGAGTTGGTCGTTTACAGGCGATGCACATGATTTTGACCGGCGAGAACATGACTGCTCAAGAGGCAGCTGCCGCTGGTCTCGTCGCCAAAGTATTCAATGTCGAAGAGACGGTCCCGCGAGCGATTGAATATGCACAAAAGATGGCGAGTTTCTCTGCACCAGTCGTGGCCATGGCAAAAGAAGCGGTGAACGCAGGTGAGTATGATTTCGTCGAGGTTTGTCGGCGCGGGCCTCAACTAGATGTTCCCAGCCGAGGATCTCGGACTAAAGACTGGCTTGCACTTCGAATCAAGGCTATATCATGCAACATTTGGTCTTGCTGATCATAGTGAAGGGTTTGATGCCTTTCTACAAAAGCGCGTACCGCGATGGACGCACAAGTAGACTGTAAGTACTACAATAAAATATCAGAAAGTTTCCAAGGTGGCAGCCCCGTGTAGTTATATTTGGCGTTACGAGGTTGGTGTCTGCCGTGAGGTGGTCGATCAAGCGAATCCTAAGTGGACGTTCACTTCTCTGGATAAATCATCATTGAACATGTGAACGTATACCCTTAAGGCCCCAGGGAAAAGCACACTAATCCATATCCGACCACTCATCGACTTCCTCGTCCAAATCCTCGAAATCTATATCATCCTCGTCGTCACTTCCCTCGAAGAAATCAAACGTCTTCACATTCTCCTTCAACCACTCCGTATCCTCGTCGTCCAAGTCACATGATTCCTCCACGTACAACGAATCGAGAGGTGTTCCCACGTCCCTTCTTTTTTGAACTAGCTCACGGAGAACATCCCCGGATGTCCCAGAGACGTACAGTGTCGCAAGTCGAGGCAACCAGGTGTCACCACGCCCGACAGACATGCAGGGTGTGGCAAGAATGTCAAGGAATAATGGAGGAAGGTACGTCAACGAAATGTTGAGCGACGTAAGGTTTTGAAGCTCGCCATAGAGCGTCTCGACGCATCCTGTGCAGCAGGGAAGTCCAGCTATTTTGAGACTTACAAGGCTCTTCAGCAAGCTGCGCGGCTGTTCTAAGGCAGAAGGCAGAGATAAGGAGGTAGCTGGTCCGACGAGTTCATGGACGAGCTCGGTATAATCGCCATTGTCGAAGTCTAGAACAAGATTTTTGAGTGCGGGAAGATAGAATTTGCGGAGTAGCCCGACGGAACGTGTAGGTGAATGGAATGCAAAGATGAATTCTGTCACCTTGGGAAGTTGGATAGGAGCATTGAGATCTATGGGACCTCCGGGGGTCGGCTCGATAAACCAGGCCGGAGGATCTCCAGAGGGTCCTGACAGACGTAGACCGAGTTTCTCGAGGGCTGAAGCACCACGCAAGATGGTGGCAAATTGAGCCCAAGAGGGACGAACGTCTTCTGGGTGAAATGCGAGTTCGAGATATGTAAGTTTGGACGCGGAGGCGATCCATGGCTGATTCCAATCAACATGCACTCCCCAGAGGACGACGCGGGTAAGGCAAGGCGCTGAACCACCAAAAAGGATGAAATGCTTCGATATGCTGGGATACCCGAAGTTGTCGAATTCTTCCATCTCTTCATGGTGATATAATTCAAGCGTCGTGAGCTGAGGAGCGGCGGAAATGGAAGGATCAGAGACTGCGCTGAGAAATACATGCATGTGGCGGTACTCCGAGACCGAGACTTCGATGGTACGCCAGCGATGGATGTGGGGAATGAGCAGAGAATATAAGAATTTGCGATCGACATCGGAAGGGATGGCGCCGTCTGTTGCGTCAGGTTTAGTGGGTTCCTGAGGTTCACATTCGATGTAGATATCTATGGGCAGGTCTTTACTCCGCTCCAACCGCGTCGATACGTAGTGGTACGGTGGACGGGCCTCTGGACTGACGACAATAGTCGTCCAGAGAGATGGAGTCGAGAATGCTATAATGCGCCAGTGGTGGCAGACATGGGAAACGACGACCTGGAACGGAGGCCATGAGGCAGGCATATCAGAGGATCCGGCATCCGAAGAATCTCCCTCGTCATCAGCCTCTTCCTCATCTCCTTCTCTATCGTCATCTGCAAGCTCTTCGGTCATTTTGACATCATGAAGGATATCGCTGTCATCGGCGTCCTTTGCGTCGAGACGGTAGTAGTGGACGTAATCCAAGTAAGCCGCCATGTCGCCTTCGTCCTCGATATCGTTATCCGCGGTACCGACCTCGAATATGCGCGAAAGGAGCTCGGGGGGAAGGTTGTTGATGAAGCAGACGTCGCCGCTCGGAGGAACGAAAGGGTTGTCTGGGAGGACATGATGGTCTTCCCTTTGCTGGGCCTGCATGATTCCCATTCTTCAAGGGCTACTTGTCACTGTGCGGCGTGAGTGCAGAGTCGGGGAGGAAGCTACAGGAGTGGGTACTGACCAGCTTCAGAAAACGGTATTTGCTACTGAAAGGATGGTATAACACGCGTGCTGGGGCGATTGTGCAAGATGCGTGCCAAGTTGATCAATTGAGGAAGGTTTTTGATCTTTCAACTTTGTCCCGGTATATCGGACGTGGTACATAGGAGAATGGTCATAATACTTGGCTGCTCGGTTGGAACGAACAGCATCATGGCGCAGAGGAAGCGCGCAGGGCTCATAACCCTGAGGTCACTTGATCGAAACAAGTTGATGCTAGTTTTTTTTTCCGATTATTATTTTGACTCCAACCCTCCTCTTTCCTCGATTATTATTATCCACATGTATCTTGCAGAGAATGGCTGAATGGCTGCAACCCTATGGGACAATGAATGAACTTGATCTCGACTTTCCCATCCCGGTCGCCACAGGAGGTGCACCAAATGGCGTTACTAACGGGATGACATGTATAACTTCGTGTCACGCGTTCCATTCCATCTGGCGCTCTCTGTCATTTCCACCGCCTGCGCCGCTCTGAGATCAATGCCTCTTATTTTTCAGCCCTCCAAGCCAATTTTTGTTTGGGTGAGTAGATCCTGATGAAGTCGTTTACTAAAAGAAGTATTAAGTAATACCCCTGCACGTTCTCATGCACATCGTAGGAGCGTGGTTGTCCTCCTGACGACCATGCACCACTGTCTATACATCTCTGAGGTTCTGGACCTCATCTTCGAGTCCGTTAGATACTGGGACGACCACTGTCCACGAGGACCTCGAGTAGGCAAGAAGACGCTCGCTTCTTTGGCCAGAACATGTCATTTGTTCAGTTCGCCTGCGTTAGATATTCTATGGCGCGATCTGTACAGCTTTGATCCTTTGCTCAGAATTTTCCCGGTTGTTCGTCCTCATCATTCACTGTGTCTGGTTGATATGCGCTGATCAACTAAATGTAGGCCACATCCTCTGTGGATGACACCCAGTGGTTGACTTTTCGCAAGTATGCGAAACGTATCAAGACTCTCCACGGATGTGAGGCGCGAGTTCCTGTGCGGGTCAAACAAGAAATTGCCTCCTCCCTTCAACACTGCCCGGAAACCTATCTTCCTCTCCTTCCCAATGTTACCGAGTTGGAGTGGAGCGAGCACTCATTCTCGGCCATCGAGGATTCCGGTATCTCATTGCTGAGATATTTTTCCGGCCCCGGAGTGACTACACTCACTATCTCCCTCGTGCGCTGGCTAGCTCATTCTTCCGCTGAATTGGCCGTATTTGCGGATCTACCCAGACTCTGTCCAAATGTCACTTCTTTCACCGTCGACCTCAGCTTTTCGTGGGACTACGAACCTTCTCGAGAAGTAGGTAGGATGGTGACTCAATGGCCAAAACTGCGAACACTGCAGACATGCGCCATTACACAACCCGTGATGGACCAGTTATTCACCAGACGAACTCTTGATACCCTCAGTATCGATTACCACAGGTCCTCACCTATCTACAACGGTAGGATCCCAGATACGGTCCGCAAGCTCTCGCTTGGTGCGGACAGTCCCTCGTTGTGCACTCGTTTTCTCGAGACCGTATACGCGAGCCCTGCCAGATTTCGCCTGCTGATCGGTATGAATGAAGGACAAGAGGAGCCAGACACCGAGGAAATGATCCACCTTCTGCCCCGCCGTCTCGACACATCCCATTTGCTATCGCTCACGATCCGGCCACGATCAAGCATCATAGGCATACCCTTGTGGCATACCCTGAGGCTCCGAGAGCCGCTCATCTCTGCGCTGGTCGAGTTCACAGCATTGCGCGAGCTGGACCTAGATCTCCTTTGTACGGCGCAGATGTCCAATGCGGATTATGCGCGCATGGCAGGGTCGTTGATACACCTGCGGAGTCTAAAGCTCGGTACTGCGAACCCATCCATCATGCGGCCCTGGCCAGCGGCAAGCGTTGGGGCGGTAATTGCAGTGTTGACATATTGTAAACACCTCGAGACGTTCCACATCGTCTTCGATGGGTCGATTCCACCCCCGGCACCCCTGGGAGAGCCGGGGTGTCAGGGATGGGGTGCGTCCAATAGATGTCTTACCAAGCTCCGCGTTGGCTATTCGCCGATCGGGGATGCGACTATTAACGTCATAGCCTCCTGCTTTAAATCGGTCATGCCCCGTCTGGTGCAAATCGAACGCAGAGACCGGGAACAGGAGTGGAGAGCGGTCCAGAACATCTTGGAATCGTACTAAAATGCGGAGAATGGGCGCTGTTCTGTCCATCGCTGCGTGCTGCGTGCACGGACTGGACGGTAATAGAAAGCGTTTAGAAAGCCTAGATCTAATACCTTTCACTTCTTAGATTGAACCTACCTTCTAGAGACTTACGATACTCGGTGTTGTTGCAGGACGCCGCTGTACTCACTTACACTAGCCTTGATAGATTTAGATCCAAGTGCTCTCTCATTGCCATCAAACTTTGCTACCTGTCTCCTTCTCATCAACATCATTCACCTCGTGTAACTTAGGTTCCTTAACAAGGTCTGAAACAGTCGTCAAAGCATGCTTAAAGGCTTCAACTGCATAGACGATACCATGTTCGTGCCTTGCACTGGGCAGCGGGGGAAGCTCACTGAGGAGCAGGGCTAACTTTCAAGCTACACATCTCCACCTTGAGTCGATAGGCAGGATATATGCGCCCCACCGGAGCACGGTTGGAACACGCTCTCTGATCGACTTGTCCGTGAGTTTGAACGAGTTGATGAGTACACCGTCGAGTGAATATGAGCATCCGGCCGAGGTCCTCGAATCGCTGCATAGATTTGTTGTTGATGAAACCAGGCCTCTCTGGGCGACAAGCTTAAGAACATCTCAAGCTGTGTGACTGGCGGCTCAACATCGGCTTGTACAACTACCATGTACAGATATGATTGAATAGGAGGAACCAATACATGCCCACATCAATCCCGTATAGTCGGGACTTTGGAGCCATGGAAGGTTTAGCATTTCCGATGGAAGGCATGGAGAGAATGCAAACTAGTGCGGTCGATTTACAGTACTTTTTCTGGTTGACTCATCCCAGGATCAATATTAATAGTAAATATACCATTTCGACATTTTTCCATAAAAGACCAGTAAGTCAATCTAAAATCTAAAACAAAGATGTGAAGGCACATGATGGACTCATCTGGAACATGTTTTATCGGTGACAGGGGCGTGGGGCATGGAACAGAACGGGTTGATACTTACGAAACGATCTGATTCCCCAGGGAGAACAAACCTATCAGTGTCTTTTCATCAGGGCGTGTGCTGAGCATATAAAGGTTGCAGGATGCTCTCTCTGTATCTCAGGCTCTCGTTGCATCGACGTTCACAGCTCCAACATCCAACATCCCCAGTATGATTTCTAAGTTCGCCCTTCTCAAAAACCTTTTGCTCGCTTCTGCAGCTTTGGCTATTCCTTCCTATTGGCCAGGAGGTCCCCTTACTCGCCGTGGCGAGAATTCACAGTCACGATCCCTCGGCCGTGTCGAGTCGCGTGCTGGCGATGCCTCCAACGAAGTGCCGTCCTTAAACTGGGGTGGTACTGTGTTGAGTGAGACTGGCAATGGAGTTCGTATCATCCCGTGGTCCACGACTATGTTCGATCTCATTTTTTTGCCGACAGGGAACTTTCGACTATGTCACTGCTACCCTCGTCGTTCCCACCGCTTCGGGCGATAACGGTATCGCCATGATATTTATTGGTATCGACGGTGCGAGCTGCCAGACCGCTGGCCTCTGGGCTGGTATCAATGTCACGATCACTAATAAAGTGGTCTCGTATGGTGGTGAGAGCCGTCGAACTTTCAGTCTGAATTGGTTTTTTACTATTTCTGCATTGAACAGCTTGGTTGCAGTGGGTTCCTGCCCCCATCAAGTCTTTCCCTGGCATCACCATCAGTGGTGGTGACACTATCGCGGTCACCATCATTGCGACCTCCAGTACTCGGACTGATGGTTTAGTGATATTGCAGAATCTGGCCAATTCTCAGATTTCCGCACAGGAACTCAACTCAACTCAACCTCTTTGCCAGGAGAATGTTGAGTGGATCGTCGGAGATCCTCTGCAGAACCGTGACCCTGTTCACCTCGCAAACTTTGATAGCGTGAACTTCACTCATGCTTATGCCTCTGGCCCCGTGGAGACTGGCTACCAGCCATCTAAACCTCTTGCTAGTACCCAGGCCATCCTTGACATTGTGCAGCACGGCAAAAATCTCACGTCTGTCGACATCAATGGAGATGGCCTCTCCATCCAGCGCCTCTAAACAGGTGATGATGGGCCGGTGGTCGTTTTTTGTGGGGAAAACCAGCAAGTTTGTGATCATTTATGCCATATTATAATGTTATTTGTGGATTTCCTAGGAATGTATCTTGACAGAATGATATATGTATGACCTTTGATGCAAGCTTCAGCAAACTAATCCTAACCAGACTGGTGTAAGGAATGGCATCAGGACATTCACAGCATCATGACCCGATTCCGACAGACTCAGTGGCTGCTACTCCATCACTCTCACTCAAGTCACCCAGACCCTTCAGTCCAGCATCATTGATAGACTTAATCATCTCGTTCATCCGGCCATTATCATCTTGCATCTTCTTGTAGCAGTCTACTCATATCCACTCGTATCCCAATCTCTTGCACTTCGCTTATGTCACACATTACATAATCTTGTAGTGTTATGTAGTGTGAGATTCAGTGAGCAGATAGGCATCGGGAGTATGAGGTGCACTGTCAAATAACCTATCACTGTCACTGTTACTAGTCATCAACTCATCCATGACTTTACTTCCTTCAGTGCAAATAGGATTTTGGAAGTATGGGAGAAGAGAACATTGCCATGCCAGTGTCATGTTGCTGCCTGCTTTGGCCTGCCCCATGACATGATGGCACCACAGCCAGCAAAAATTTAAGGGTTCAAATCACTCTCAAAAGTGCCCTTGTTTTACAATTTCTATAGTGACCACTGCACCTGGTACGCATGTTGAACAGCGCCGCATCACATGCCATGAAACGCCTCCAAGTACAGCTCGTCGGCTACATCCAATATCCACATGCTGACCCGATTTACAGTACTTTTCTGGTAACCTTTGAAGCTGCCCAAATAACCCTTCAGCAACCTATCCCAGGATCAATTCAATTTTTCCATAAGGACCAGTAAGTCAATCTAAAACAAAGATGAAGGCACATGGTGGACATCTGGAACACGTTTTATTGGTGACAGGGGCGCAGGGCATGGAACAGAACGGGTTGATACTTACGAAACAATCTAATTCCCCAGGGAGAACATACCTGCCAATGTCTTTTCATGAGAACATCAGGGTGTGTACCGAGCATATAAAGGTTGCAGAATGTTCTCTCTGTATCTCAGGCTCTCGTTGTATCGACGTTCCACAGTCCTATCATTCACACCATGCTTTTCAAGTTCACGTTTCTCAGCAACCTTTTTCTCGCCTTCATGGCTCTGGCTCCCTCTCAGCTAGGGACTCGCCTCGCTCGTGGCGAGGATCTCCAATCACAACCCTCCAACCAGTCTGTGTCACCTGTTGACGTTGCCTTCTACCGTGACACTACGTACAACACCAACAGTGCTGGTGCTGCATGCATTGCTCAGCCTGGAGTTCGTAGCATTCCCTTGGTCCACAATCATGTTTGATCACATTTCTTTTCTGACAGATTAATTTCGATATTATCACTGGTACCTTCAAGGTCCCCACCTTTTCGCCCACTATTATTGGTGGTGCCTTTGTTTGGGTTGGTATCGGCCATGAGGACTGCGGCCCTATCCTCATTGCTGGTATGAAGTTCACCATCATCGGTAGCCTGGTCCTGTACTATGGTGAGAGATGATGAATTTCCAGTCCGAATTGGCTTTCATCATTCGTGTATTGAACAGCTGCGTTCATGTTGACTTCTGCCGCAGTCGAGTATCAGCTTATCATCAACCCTACCTTCCCTGGTGACGAAATCAGGCTCACCGTCTTTGCTGGAAATGTGCTTGGAGGTATGATGGTTGTTGAGAATCGCACCCCGGGCCGTGTCTGGGTGTTCAGGCAGAGATACAGCAGTTTTAAGGCTATTTGCGATACAACTGCTCAGTGGGTCGTCCAAAACAGTCTGTCTGAAGACGGTACATTATATGTTTCCTTGGCGAACTTTCACACCATAACCTTCTATGACACTGTTGCCTCTGGCCCCGGTTCCATCCCTTGCATCCCGAGTGAGAATAGCCTCCTCGACATTCTGCGGGGTGGCACACGTCTCACGGAGTCCTCGGTCGACGGAACTTCCCTCAACGTCCGTTACCTCTCCAGCGGGTGATGACCAGCGGTGGTCGCTCTTCGTGGAGGAAACTAGCAAGTTGTGATCATGCCAATAGTATTATTTATGGATTTCCTAGGAATGTATCTTGACAGAATGACATACGTATCACTGCGACGCAACCTTTATATTGCCAGGAGGCGGTAGTAACCTTTGCTGCTGGATATCGAGACTTGACCCGACTGATATCCCATCAAACATCTCGGACACACAATTACCGCACCCGGCCATACTTCGTAGGCGATCTGGACATCTCGACAAAAACTACCCTATTTGGTAGGTGCTGTGGTTCAGACTCACCTGGCCTCGACGGCCTAGACTAGTCACCAGTCTATCGACGGCCCCCCAGAACCGCGCGCATTCATAATCCCTCCCCCAATTCCAATGTTCTGTGTTCTGTCAGGTCCCGGACCAAAAAAAAAGGGTTGGGGATATGACGAAAGAACTCTCTCGACTTGGTTCTGCGAGAACTTTGCCCACTGGCACCGTCACAGTCTTTCGGACGTCGCACTCCCTGGCCGCCGTCTCCCATCAGTCACGTATTTGGTATCCCATAGTCGAATTCTCAAGATCTCACCCTTGCTCTTGCATGCCGCGGCCCGCGGGAAGTGGAAAGGGCAACCAAATACGGACCTTTACGAATCTCATCCTACACACCAACCTCAAAGGACGGCGCTCATTCGTGCTAGACAAACAGGTCCGCCGGAATCCTTTAACTTCCGGCACAGATCAGGCCCATCGTTAATTAATGCCTGGTAGAGGTTGGTGTCACGGTTGGCGATGATCCCGACGGTGGTATTGTCAACTCCTTGGCGGTTGGGACGCACGGCATGAGCAACGCGCTGGCAGGCGTGGTAGAATTCTAAATGGGAGATGAGTGGCGTAAGTATGTGTGACGCTTCGCTTCGCTAATGTTGCCAGTGAACAACGCCACATCACACACTCTGTGGCGGTTTAATGGTATGGCCCAAACACAACCCAAACGTATGCCATGAAACGTCTCCAAGCACGGCTACATGTGGTATTCATGTGCTGTCCCGATGTTTACAGTATTTTCTGGTAACCTTTTGGAGCTGCCCAGATAACATACCCGCGTGGCCCGTCCCCGGACAGGTGCTTCAGCTTTTAACTTTCCCATAAAGGCCAGTGAGTCAATCTAAAGTGAAGATGGAGGCACATGCTGGACATCGCAAACACGTTTTATCGGCGACAGGTGCACAGGACAACCTTGGGAACAGAACGGGTTGGTACTGAGGAAAGCATCTGATTCCCCAGGGAGACTCGGAACATCCCTATCAATATCATTTTATGAGAACGTCTGTGTGTCGAGCGTATAAAGGTTGCAGGATGCTCTCTCTGTAGCCTGTTTCAGGCTCTCGTTGAATCCACGATTCACAACTGTATCATCCACTTCGTGCTCTCCCTTTTCGGCAACCTTTTGCTCGCTTCCGTGGCTCTTGCTGCTTCTTCCTCCCGGCTAGGGGATCGCCCTGCTCGCCGTGGCGAAAATCGCCAGTCACAATCCATTAGCCATGTCGAGTCGTGTACAGGCGTGGTCTGGGTTGTGGAGGTCTCCACTCGTGCTTCAGACCTTCGCTCACCATTTCAACTACATCCAAGGACGAGCAGACGTCCCCACCCTTGATATTGAGCTTGGGGTCCTCGTACGGCGCTTGCACTGGCTTGTGTGGCGGTAAGTGGAGTTTGTCATCGCACCGTTCTATTGTACTCACGCTCACACAGGTTTGTCGAATCCTCACATTGGTCTCCAATAACAATGTGTCGTTTGAGACAGCCAAGTTGGGTAATGTGTGCACCACCGGTGTAATCCCAAAAGGAATTTGGTATGAATTTAACGACGCTGTCTGGGGATCGACAACACAGCGTTTTTTTTTGGAGCCTATCAAGGGACTGTCTGAGGAGCAGTTTGCACTCGTGGTTGAGGAGGCCCTTGAGTTCGTCAAGACGACCGCAATACCTAGTTTGGCGGATTTTGCTGAAGGTGAAAGTGAATATGAAGATTTCTTTACTTTCCGCTGAAGGTCAGTCGCTCATGTTTCCAATCTCACTTCTGGCTGAGCACGATTCCGAGTCTCTACTCAGTGCTTCATAATCATGTTTTTGTCGCTTGCCGTCCTACCTTGATCTTGCCATCTCGTTATTGCTGCCTTTTTCATCTCGCTATCGACCATCTTCAAAAGGATCCTTTTAGTTACAATTTTGCTCAGTCTCCTTTGCAATATAATGTGACTTTTTATTCGTGTGGCTAGCTCGATAAGCCAGCAAGCATTACGAGACGAACATTAAAGGAGTAGCCAATTTGACTTGTCAATGTACCTAGCTTATCGTACTTTTGTTCATGAATTGAGCACAGTAAGATGACTTAGATAAGAATTATTGTTTTGTCAATTTACTGATGAGGCTCGCATCTGCGTAGATAACTTCAACCCGACGGGTTGTCGAAGAAGTAGTAGTCCACCGCGTCGTGCGACTCGATAACTTGAATGCAATCCCTGCATCCAAGCACGGCGGTGACCAGTACTACCCCAGTCTACCGTCACACAGCGGTAGTGTGATTAGGAGCGCTCTGCCAGGCTACTCGTCAGAGTGTGAGCGTCGAGGGGTCCGACCACATGGCACAAGTGCCATCTTTCGTTGATCTGGCCACTCTGCATCTGCATTTCCGGCGAGGTATCGAAGCTCGTAAAAAGGGTTACAAAAGGATAAGATTTGAGAAAAAGGAACGTCGTCTCGAGAGTTACGACAACACTGCGCGTTCCACGTTCATCAAAGCAGTCCCCAGAACGTCTGCAGGCTATTATTCAAAGTACGTCCAGCATGCGTACGCCCTCTACCAAATTCGTCAATATCATCGGCGTGATCTCCTCGACTTGGACAGTGATGATACTCTCCGCAGCGACCCGCCTGTATTCTGCCACGTTTTGGCGTATCGGCGTGAACAACAGCGCACCGAACGGGTGTCTCAGTCGAGCGATGAGTCCGAGTGCTTGCGTCTGCTTGTCTACCAGCGATACGGGCAAAGGCGATAAAAGTGATGCTGCGTCTCGAGGCGTGGCGAGGCGTGTGCCAAACGGCCGACCGAGGCGAGCAACGAGGCGCAATGCGCGTGATGGCTTGGTCGCCGATGCGATACTGGTGCTGGTAGGGCTGGAGGGTGATGGCGAATCACCTAGCGAAGAAGGTCGATCGTTTGAGTTCCCCTCAGGAACCATCTCCATGATACTTCCGACAGGGTGTCTGTTGAGCAAAAAGTCGATCCAAGGATGCACGAGAATCAGAGAATCCAATCGAGAGAGGTCTTCTGTGGTCCTAATCTCCACGATCCCGAGGGAGTCCGTCCTTGCGCGGAACACAGGTCCGAACGACGATACACGCCCGAGTTTGAAAGTGAGGCACGGAAGCCTCATGCGTTGTCCTAGGAATGATGGTACGGGGAGCTCATTGAGTCGATCATAGAACTTCATGACCAACGTCAGATTGAGTGAAGCACGCAATCCGGCAGTGCTCACGTCCATTTTGGCACCATCGATGGCTAGTGGAATGTGTGTCGTCGGCAACTGGCTGAACATTCTGATATTGGCAGGGAGGCAGCTGTTAAAGCTGCCAGATTTCCCCGTCCATGCAAGGATGCTCGTTTCTCCCGAGCTTGTGAGTAGCTGCGCCAACAATTTCCCGAGTGCCTGATCCCCATCACCGTATACGATGGACATGGAGACGGAAAATATCCCAAGTAACGAGTATGCCGCATCCTCGACAAGGGTTGTCTGTCGCCCCGAAGCTAGACACAGCTTTTCCCGTATGTCGTATAAGCCTGGTCGGAGTGCTCTCAAGGCTCGTGCCGAGATGCCAGTTGCCTCCTCCATCTCCGAGATGATCTCCGGCGACTCCTTGTGGTTGAGAACATCGAGGTTCATGTATGGAGTCCAGTCCTCAGTGTAGAATTGGACCACCTTGGAGGCATGATATTCCTGGAATGTCCAGGCCCGAGTGTTCCAAATGCTGTTCACAAGATCACCGCGCCGCCACGGAGAGCGAACGCCACGGAGGAACACGATCGTCAGGGCAGAACCCTGATACCACTTGAACATGGCGACCAGGGCTTCTTGAAGCACGACGTGATCCGCTTTATTGATACAGCAGGTATCGCTCCATGCCCAGTGCAGCCCAGCATCTCGCACAATCCTGCAAAACATTTGTACCTTGTCATGGGTGGGAGATTCACCGAGATCATATACAACAATACGAACGACATTTTCAAAGAGGGGTTCGTTGTCTTCCCATTTGTGCGAAAACATCGCATAACGATAGTATTGCGTGACGTCATGCGCGATGCGGGCATGGTCGATTCGAGTCGTCATGGAGGACACCAACTCTTTGAATACTGTGAGCGATTCGAATGCGGCGGCTTGTTGTGATTTGTCGAGAAGGCGACCAGAGATGGTGTTGATGAGCACGCGTGGCGATTCACGGATGGTATCCTGAACCGCGATGCGGATCGCCGCTCTCGTCTCTCTTGGATTTACGTACTGGGAATGATGCTCTGAGGTACAAGATCAGCGAATAAACACCACGACAATCTCGTCATCCTCACCACGAATGGCTGGATCAGGTGACTGGGACATCTTCGAGAGCATTGCCTCGAATGCATCTATTGCATTTTCATAATCTCCTGCCTTGTGCAAAGCTGCGTGCTTCCTCTCGTAACCCCACGGAGATGATGGATCAAGCATGATAACCTAGTGGTGATGCCATCAACGAAACTGACTTGCGCGAGACTGACGGGTCCCACCTTGTTCGCATCGTTCAACGCATCCTCACACAAACCCCTGGCCAAGTACGCCTTGCTTCGCTTGATGAAGAAATCTTGTGGTGCGGCCGGAGTGAGCGAAAGTATGGCCGTATAGTGGGAGATGGCATCGTCATGACGTTGAGCACCCATTGCAGCATCCCCGAGGTCTTCTAGTTTCCCTGAGCAACGATGTTGAAAGTCTAACACCCACATAGTACGCGAGACCACTTACCAAGAACCCATTCTGCCTGTTCATGCCGTGCGTGTGTCTGCTCTGCAAATTCATCCACCGTTTGGCGGAAACACTCGCTAGCATCCGTCATGCGGTTGATTGACTCGAGATGTTCGCATATAGCTCGATAAATTGTGAATCTCGGAACCGTGAACTCCAGAACGGGAATGTCAGGCCCACAAAGAACACGAGAGCAAAAAGAGATACTTACACTGTCAGCAGCAACCAAGGCACGTTTCCACTCGCCACTCGCCAACGTTGATTTTGCCCACTCTCTCAAGAGTGGTGCGGGGGTCGTCGAATTGAGGTTTGTACGGAGCATCGTCGCTTCATCGCGTGGGCCTGCCATCGAGGCTGTGTCACCACTGCTTTCAGGAGTGGAGAGACATCGACGAGTGAAATCTGCGAAGAGTTGTCGAATGCACAGCAACCAAACTGGCAGGGCGTAAACTGACCAGAAACCCACTTGGTGATGAGTTCACTCATATAGACGACACCATCCAAGGTATTTATCATGTTGAGAAGAGACTCGCCTCCCTCCCTGGCGCGCCCTGCGGCAAATAGGGCTTCACAAAGATGTTGTCGGATCGTGATTCCAAGATCATTGAACCTCCACCCAGATATCTGTGAAAGATGGTGGCCTATTTCGATACATGTCACGATCGTCGGAACGAAGCTTACCAATGAGATCACCAGAAGTTGTCGGCTTTCGTGGTGTCGCATTTGGGTTCGTGCACGCTCAAACAATCGTATCGCATCCTCATAGTTTCTGCTCTTCATGCGCGAGCTTCCAAGGAGAAGGTACATGTACGCCTGTAGGAAAAATCAGTGGTGAGTTTGCTGCGTGTTAGCACGTCATCCACATGCCTGCACCACATAGCATACTGAGTTGCAGGGGACTGTAGCAATGAGGTCATCTAAGCGGGATATTGCATCGTCGCGCTCTCCAGCCATAAACACGATGATAGCCTAAGCAATATGAGCAAGTGGGAAGCAAGTTCGAGTGCATGTAATACACACCTTGATGAGAAGGAGAAAGGTAACGTGAGTCGAATGGTAGAGCTCGAACGCGATGTCGCACGCCCGGTACCCCTCACGTCTTTTCCCCTTGCCGACGAGGGCTACACTCTTTGCAATGTAGCCGATGACGGAGGACTGAATTTTGATGGACTTGAGTGAATTAGCATCAGAGCCAGTACGTGGGAGTACAGGGCAGTAAACACCTTTTTGGCGTCATCGATCGCTGCGTCCCATTTTCCCAAACGAGCTCTGACGAGGGCTCGACTCGCAAATACGTAATGGCTCGGATTTCGAGAATCAGCAATCGCTCGCGTCAGCAATACTTGAGCATTCTCGAGGCGATTGTTGTTCCACGACTCGATTACAACATCGTCGATATGAATCTCTGGTTCCTGGAACGTTGGGTGTAGACAAGACAATGGGATTGATTCCTACGAGGAAACAAGGTGAATAACGATTCGGACATGCCGTAATCCACCAATACTTACAGTGATGCGGGACACATTTTTAATGGTGATTTTCCCGTCCTCTTCACCGACTGCGAGAAACCGGTCATCTGGAGACAGTGCGATTGAACGTATGTCTTGAGCATGTTGGACGAGATTAAACTGGGTGTGTGTCGGCGTGTCCCAAAACGAGACGGTACGCTTTGCAGAGTATGCGATGAAATCCTTATGCTTTGGTAGGACAATGCACGACAAGTAGTTGCTATCAGGAATTGGCCTTTCCAAGACTGCTGAGCCGGTGGATGGTTCTATTTGCTTGATTTTACCGTCGGATACGATAAAAAGCTGATCATTTGACCACAGGAGGCCAGTGTTAAAGAACGGCGTCACTTTTATTTGGACGTCCACAAGCAAGCAACCATTGTCGCTGTCGTAGACTCGAACAGAGTGAAGAGTGGCTGTCGCGAGTCTATCGCCTTGCAGCGAGTATTTGGCTGCTATCACCCAACTCTCGTGGCGGAGTGGACGGAGCAGTCGTTTGCCTGTCGCGGCATGCCAGACGGTGGCTGTGCGATCTTGTGATGCTGTGACGAGTCGAGTCGAGTCCGGGGAGAAATCGACCCCGCAGATGACGTAATTCTTGCTGTGCGAGAAACTGTTTTCGTAAGTCGCTCCGTTCCAGCCAAAGACTTCTCCCCAGTCTGTCCCCGCTGCGATCCATCTGCCGTCCTTGGAGACAGCGAGAGACACGACACTGCCCACCGTTGCCATCGTCGCCACTTGCATCCCGTCTTCTACTCGCCACACTCGAACCCCATCTTTACCGCCGCCAACGAGATACTCGCCGTTCACTGAGTATGTCAGTGCCGACAATCGGTCCTCTCCGTCGATTTCGATGAGCGAGGGATGCTCTTATCCATCAGATTGTCAGCATCAACCCAACTCCACGTGTCAGTACACACCGGTCATTGTTGACGTCGTCACGACTTTGCAGATCAATGGAGAGCGCCAACGAACAAGCTGCGGTTTCCATGCTTCGCCACTTGCTCTCACGGTCAGTGTTTCAGAGTCGTCACCCCCTTTACGACATGCCGCACTTCATCATAAGACAGTGGACCTCGAATAGGAATCGAGCGACAACGCATATCTGCTCGACGGATCGAAGAAAAAGAGTTTTGGGGTTAGCTTTGGCCTCTGTTGGAAGGTTATCTTGAGTATCGCTCGCTGTCATGCGTGCAGTGCTGCGGTCGCTTTTCGACCCCGGCGGTCCAGGGGATAAGATCTAGAGGTGAGTGGGAGGTTCATGTCCTGTCCAATTCGTGGGTCCGATTTATTCGCGCGTGTTTCTCGATATTCCAGACCGTACATATGTGCGTTCCACACTGTATTATCAGCTCTGTCGCAGTACCGTAAACAATACCCTTTTTCCTGTTCGTTTCCTTGCACCGCCGTCCAGGAACCATCTACCTTATCGGAATAAGCGAAATACGAGATCGTACATAAAACCAAAAAAAAAAAACGCACATTCAACCTCTTTCCCGACGTTAAACCGAAGCGTCTTGTGCGGCCGCGATTCTATCTCGCCCTACCTCGGCGGCCGCCGGCATGCAACAATGAGCTCGCCAAGCTTGCGCCGACCTCTCACACCCGACCACGCCCTCTTCGAACGAGGCGGTCACCGGCCATTGGAAGTCGGGGCAGAACGCGCACCCAGTCTGGCGGTGGTGGGTGTGACCCTCGAGGACGTAAGGCCGCATGGCGTATTTAGAAGTTGTACATGATGAAGGTGCCTTCGGCGGCCCGGGTGCCGACGATGAGGCTAACGGTGTGGAATTCGAAGCTGTCCAAGGAAGAGGAGTGGGTTAATTTGTGGGTGGGTAGACATGGACAAGGAGAGGGAGGTACGTTTTGACGACCTGTCCGATGATTTCGGACGCAGCGAGACTCTCGGCCCGAACGTCGAGTTGGGATTGGACCACCAAGTTCTGGCGCGCTGTTACGCATTGTATCAACGCCGGGGTGCTGCATGCGCGTCGCCGTACTTCTCCCCATCCAAAAACGTATGATGCGGTATTTGGTACGTCACAGTCCAACGTGATTGGTGTCTCGCGCACGAACCACCCAAGATAGGATATCTCCCCCGTCGGCAAGAATGCCCAGCGCAGACTCTGGCGAGGTTCATATGCACAGAGGACGGCCCGAGGCTGCGTTGGACCCAAAAGCAGTGTCCCCAGGCGAGGGTGGAGCGGGAATGGGTGCGAGGGCGTCAAGGTAGTCTGGATCTGTGAACCCGACCGTTCGGAACACGGTGTGTACAGTATCTGTGGATCTATGCTCACCGGGTCCGCAAGCGTCCACGTTGCTGGTATCGCCATCATGATCGACATCCACGTTCTCTCCAACCCTCGGATTAGATTCCACCACGTTCCTAGGCACCTGACCGGGACCGCAGGCAGGAAAAGACAGAGCGTCGCCACCAGATCCGTTGATTTCTGAATTATATATAGCACCATCTTGATTGTATCTGCGAGGGTCGCCTCGTGTACTACACGACGTGCACGATGGCCAATTTTGTGCTCGTGACGGCCGTCGTGCGACGCACCCCGTAGTCAGGCGATGCATGTTTACGTTCAGATGCTCTGCGTCTTTGGAGTGTCGTCAGAGAGCATCATGGACGTGGATGCACTGCAAGGGAACGAGGAGTGCCAGGGTGCCAGGATGCTAGGATGTTTCGCCCGCGACCGGACCGTGTCTGCGAGAACATACACAGTGCTTGATGTGACCAGCGAGCCGCACGCGTGGGACGGGCGGGAAGAGAAGGTCGTATACCTGTCGTTCGTAGTGGATTGCCGTCCAAGTGGGCACCGAGAGTGAACCAGGTCGATATATCAGATGGCATCGTCATTACAAGAGAGCTGGATCGTAAAAGAAGCGCGCCCATGCACATGCTAATGCACAACAAGTACTGTACTTAGAACAAGTGCTCCGATGCTAACGTATTTCAAACAACAGCAACACATACACACTAAGGTAAGCATCAATAACTGAGGAGATATGTAAGTAGTTAATGTCGTGCATCTCTCGTGGCTATCATGCGTATCAGGTTCTCATTCCCCCGTCCTCACCTCGACGACCCCAAACTCGAGTAACGGAAGCCCCTCGTCCACGGCGAAGTCAGATATACGGGTATCCGATCGGTGTAGAGACGACTGCAAGAGGGGATCCGCATCACCACTCTGTTGTTGTGCCTGAGACTCGAGTGGGTCCACGCCTTTACCCTTCGCATCGGGCACGGGTAGATTGACTGGTGCAGATGCGTCTGGCATGGCGACGAGCACGCAGACGGCAAGAATAGCGGCGTCCTTTTCGGTGTTGGCGCTCGGGCCGGGGGATCCCGGCTGCGCAGCTGGTATTCGGGGGCTAGCAACAGTGGGTGATTGAATGGGAGTGTGCGCCTGTCTGGGCAGTGACGAGGAGCGAGGGGAGGAGAGAGAGAATGGGCTTTGGAGGCGTAGTTGAGAGAAGAGTGAGGGACGGGGTTGGGCTTGGAGTGAGGATGGAGAGTCGGGTGGTCTGGTAGACGGTATAGGCGACGATATCAATTCGGACGGCGACAGCGAGGGGGTGTGCCAGACAGCAACAGGCTATAGAAAAAGTTCGGTAACATTTTATCAAGCCCACTCTTACGGGATAAACAGAGCAAGCGGGGGGCAGCTTACCGTAATGGAGGACCAGTTGTCATCTTTCTCCGCATGGTGTATCCAATTGTCCCATAGCACAGGTTTCGGGCCTGGTCGTCGGGTAGAACGACGCAATTCGCCCAGGGGATCAAATGGACCTTCGCCATTGAATGTGCTACGGTCAAGGTCGACAAACAGGCCATCAGCGAGAGCTTGTTGGAAACGCTGCCTGTATCGCCTGCGGAGAATATAGGATCTAAGAACGAGCGATGCTGAGAGCAGAACGAGAATCAGAATTGTGGCGAGGAACGTGAAGCTGGCCGAGTCCATGATGATGGGAAGTGGTCAAAATGGTCAATATGAACAACAGCTGAGGCGGTGCGGGAGAACCACGTACAGATATAGGGTTGCGGTATCTGCAGCTGAGTCTGACTGCGAGGATGTCGTGGTGGGCGCACTCGCGCTTGAACTTCCGCTTGTAAGGGTAACACTTGGACTGCTGGTCGACATGGCCGACGATGGGCAATAAGCCGAGCTGTACGACGACGGCGACGACGGCCGGGGGCGGTGAGTATCACTAGTAGTAGTAATAGGGACGTATTACGTAATGATGTGATTGATGTAGCGTTTGCTGTGTCGACATGCGAAAATAAAACGGAGCGTCTGTTGCAACGATACCCTTTAACTCTCCCCACCGTCATGTCCAACACCACCGACCCCACAGTTGACCTTCCGAACTCGCTCAAGCTCTCCCCACATCTATCAGCACAGAAGTATTTCTATGTCTGCACACTCACCGTCCTCGCTTGGGATACCCTCGTCCTCACACCCAGATCGTATCGACTCGGCCGCACAAAAGCCTGGCCTGCACTCAAGGCGCTCTACTACTTCCTGCAGATATGGGTCCTCGCCGATTTTGTCGCGGCAGGTGTGTTTTCCGTCCTAGCGCTTACCCCCAACTCACGGCGTTATTTAGGTGCCATGTTCT
This sequence comes from Boletus eberwhitei, assembly GCA_038090915.1. Taxonomy (NCBI): domain Eukaryota; kingdom Fungi; phylum Basidiomycota; class Agaricomycetes; order Boletales; family Boletaceae; genus Boletus; species Boletus eberwhitei. The sequence continues at coordinate 21,627 of JBBPNO010000343.1, forward strand.
TCTCCACGTCCTTGGTACAGGACCCAGATTGTCGGCGGTTCTGGCCCTATGAGCCCATCTGCACTGCTATCCTTCTCTTTGCAGCTTCCACCGTGCATGTCATTCGTGTCAATGCCATTTACGGCCATGACTCCCGCATTCGTTCACTTCTCCTCGCTCTTTTGTTTGTCCAGGGAGTCGTCACCGCTGTCTGCTGCGGTTTCTATCGCTCTGTCCATCTCCTCGATGGCCAGGGTTGCATTGCTGGACCTCTGAATAACCAGAGCTGGGTTGGTATCTACTGGCTCGCTCCCACGATCCTGTATGCGACCACCTTTTCTCTCGCCGTCATGCGGTCCCTCCAGACCCTCGAAGCCAAGCCTCTCACCCCTTGGCGGCTCATGCTTCGCGATAACCTCAACCTCTACGGTGCCATCCTCCTCGTTAACCTCGTCAATGTCCTCTTTTACTTTATCATGACCCCGACCGGTTACGATGACCCCATCAAGACGATCGTCACCAGCATGGCGGGCGTTCTCACTGCAACGATGAGCATGCGCATCGTTCTCGGCGTCAGAGGTTCACTCGAGAACGGCGGTACCTTTAGCGCTAGCGGGTCAGGTGGTTCGAGCGGTGCGAGTGCCAGCCTCAGCGGCACTGGCGTGGGTGTCGCACGCGGGCGCGCTGCACCGACATACACCATTGGTGACATTCATTCTCAGAGCAAGAGCATCGGAGCCACTCGCGGTGCCAAGGAAGAGGGTGCATGGGATGTCGACAAGAACCACGTCGATACCGCGCCTGGCCGAGATGCCAAGGTGGTGCTTCCGATCGTGAGTGAGGACGCCTCGTCCGACAGAGCGGTCTCGGCAGTCGGTGTGCAGATAACCGTCAATCAGCAGGTCGAATATGACGAGTTCCCAAAACGCCGATGAGCCATCGTCGCCTGTGGACGAGGAACAGGGTATAGGTGCACTACTATATCATATATTCCCTCTGCCGTTGCTTTGCTTTCATTTTCATCTGTTACCCATTCTAATCCCAGTTAGAAATTTGATATCCACTCAACTCGTATCCAGTTTGGTTGACCGTTTTTGCTCTCTGAGGTATGATATTTGATTATCTGACGCAGGTTGTATGCCCTCTCTCTTTCCTATCTAAAAGTTTTTTTGTTACCCGGTCTCACGCTCCTGACTCTTTCCTGCGTTGTACGTACCACTTGACGTGAGGCATGGACGTGTACATATGTACAGTTATATATCATCGATTCTGAAGGTATCGCGAGACGACAAATACGAATCGTGGAACTTCGTCTGGTGAAGATATCGACGGTTTGCCCCGTAGCACGGCCCGGTCGATCAACAGATTACTTGGAAATCGTGTCCATGTTGCGTCCGTGTTCCCTGGTCGAAAAAAACCACCCACCGTGACACCCGTACCGCAAGTGGTTTCGGCGGGACCGCATTTCGTCCTCGGAAACGGCCGTCAAAAAACGTTAGAATGGGACACTTGTCAGGTGTTGACAGCGCCAAGTCAACCTCTGCGCGTCGTCCCTGATCATGAGCCCCTTGGTACACTCCCAAAGCGTTTCAATCGCCATTCCCTCGTACATACTTTCATGGACCGGTATTCTGCAAAATGCCAGTGGCTTGGCGTTTCCTATCGCGTCTCAGGCTGGGTGTTTCGCACTGCCCGGCATCACGAAGAACGGACCAGAATCACTGACAGCGATCACTGGCATGTTGCATAGCTGCGGGACGACTCGTCCGCGTGACAACCCTTGAAACACGTATCACGTATCGCGTTCCGGATGGGTATCTACTATCGGCGCTGCAAGTCCCAGTGACTCGGAGCTTGGCTTTCCTGTCCCGCATGGCGTGCGGCGATCGAGTGGCAATGGCCCATCTAACTTACGTGTGATGATCAAACGAATGAACTTTGTTGGAAACCTGCACTGGTTCAGCATCAGTTTGAATCACGGGTCGGTGGGGCCCCGAGTTAGTATACGAACCGGGATGGTCATGAAGATTCTGAATCAGAGCTCGATTCAGACGTCCGGTCTACGTCCCATTCATGTGCCAAACCAATGCAGGTTCACTAGGTCAAATTGATACCTACACACGTGCACTGATCAAATAGACTCTTGAAATTTTTTTTTTCAAAGCTTCAAGCCAACGTTCTCCTCAAGATACACCACAAACTTGTGCGCCACGCTCTCTTCGCTCCAATCCACCTTGCCCTTTTCTGTAGTCCCAAGCGTAATAGCACGTTTATGAATCGTGACGAATTGGCGTTTCAGACGTTGGAGTTCTGAGAAGGTGACGTAGCGCGGTGGGAGGGTGATGCGGGGTGTGAGCGGGGTAGACGTCGCGGATGTCGAGATGTCGAGCAAGATGGTGCCCCCGGGCGAAGAGGAAGCTGATTGGGCGGCAACGATGGCAGCGACGAGCGCGGTGGTGGTGCTTTCGAGCGTATGAAGCGCGTCTGTCGGTGCTTTGGCGACCTGTATGTGAACATATCCGAGAACGAGCAATGCAAGATGTCCATGAGCGATAATGTTAGTGAACGGATGTGCCACGTACCGCTTGTGTCCCCGTGTTTGGAGGCTTAACGAGGCCCTGTGTGACCGCGCGCCAGATGTCGTCGCCGGGCGCATCAGGGTCTGTCCAAGGTACGGTAAAGAGCGGCGAGTCCCACCGAACCATCGAGGATGGCTCTTCGTATCGTTGGATGAGGTTATCCAAACTAACGAGAAAAAAGGGAGGCGGTCAAGCATTCGATCAACGGCGAACTGTTAAAAAAGCTCACGTTCCAGGAGCATACAACTGTCCATCTTCCCGCAGCTTGTTCCATTCGCGACATTGCTCGGGTGGTGTGATTACATAGACCTACTTCTCTGTCAGTCAGAAGACCGACGTGATTCAACCACGGAGCGAAAAGAGAAGCAGGGAATGGCGGATGGTGTCCAGCCACGCACCGTACACACACGGACCTTGGCCTCCCTGGCAGCGCAGTACATCTGATACCGGAACCCCTTGATGTAATTGAGCGAGTCGACGATGACGATGCGGTCACTGTCTAAATGTCGCTGGAGAGCAGTGAATAGCGCCCCGCGCGCCGGCTTTTCCGATGGGCTGTCTTCACGTGTTCGAGAAGAGGTGAGGGGTTGTACCGCGTCGTCGTGCACCATAGTCGTTATCGGCAACGGCATCATCATGATCATCGTTTTGTTGACCGCCTCACACACAATCAGCGAATGGCTCACCGTCGTACGCTGAGCGTGGAATGTTGAGCGTGTCGTCGGAAAGGACGGTCACCATGAGCGACGGGCCGGTATAAGAGGGGTCCGCGAGACGCTGTTCGAGATGGTCTTTGATCTGCGTCGCGCGACGGGACTTGCCTGCGCACGGATACCCGGATATCGTGATGAGTGCCATTCCATCAAGATGGAGTTGTATTCTTTTTCTCCGAGCGAGTTGAATGAAAGAAATGACGGTTATCCGCTGTCAGGGGTCTTACGAGTCCCTCTACAATTGATCTTCTCAACCCCAATGCCTTTGATCCCTCACACATTCGGTTTCGAAGACGCAAAGCAGCATGCTGGTTCGGTAGACCCATCTGACCCATTTATATGTTAGGCGTAGTATGTATCTTCGCTCTCCAACGAAATGGCCATGACTTTAGATCGTCTTTCAACCATTTCAGATCTTCGTCGGGGACGACATCGCCAATTCTTCTCAGGATCAAAAATTTGAGAGGGGCACGCACATATTTTTACTGTCGGCACCGAACTGTAGCGGTGACTGCTCACAAGAAAATATAGTTTGACCCATACATAGTCGCACACATGCATTAGTCAGCAAGAGCTCTGCAGACCGTCATGGCATTTCAAAGCTCCCATGGTCAGGTTCGACCATGCTGTACGGATCCCAAGATGCCACGTACGTATACTATGCCCGGAAAGTAGGAAATCCGTATACGCTCTCGGGTTTGTTTCAAGCTGTCACACGGTCCCGATCATGGTACTAACTACCTCCTCCCTCTTCTTGCACACTCTGGCACAGGTGGGCATTGACCATGTCTTTGTCAACTGGGGGTCCGACCACCCGGCCATGTTGGAAGAGCTCGAGCGCCAGCGAGCGACGAATGGGACCCACGCGCTCACAATCGTGACATCTCCGAATGAGATGGTTGCATTGAGCGCCGCACAAGGGTACGCACAGGTCACTGGCAAGCCAGCTGCCGTCATTGTCCATGTAGACGTCGGGACGCAGGTAAGGCTTCTCTACATCATCTTTATATCTCGTGTGGCCATGTACCGATTTTATGTTTGGTATCATAGGCGCTGGCGGGGGCTGTTCATAATGCGGATAGGGGTCGAGTGCCTATCTTGATTTATGCCGGCGCATCGCCGTTCACAAGCGAGGGTGAACTCCAGGGGTCGCGCAATGAATGGATTCATTGGATACAGGGTACTTGTCATTTTACTCGTCTGCGTCGCGGGCGTACTGATGCAAGGGTTTACAGACGTACACGACCAACCGACTATCGTGCGCCAGTACATGCGTTATGTAGCTCAAATAGGCTCTCCGGCGAGTTTACCCCACCAAGTCCGACGGGCACTTCAGATGTACGCACCGTGCTCCGTAACGCACGTGGGTCTTGCTCACTCGAATGTTATAGTGCAATGAGCGAGCCAAAGGGTCCTGTCTACCTCTGGGGACGGAGAGAAACGATGGAGCAGGAAATAGACTCGTCATTACTCGATAGGCGCATCACACTGACCAAATGGCCGTCTGTCGAGCCAACTGCGCTTCCAAACTCAGGTACGGTGTTTCCCGTTCCCAATCAATCATATCTGGCACCGACATGGTCTGTCTCTAGCGGTGCGACAGATTGCGGACGCCCTCTTGGGTGCAAAAGCACCCCTTTTGATAACGTCCTATCTTGGACGAAACCATCAGGCGTTCTCCGCACTCGTCACACTATCGCGCATCCTTGCGCTCCCGGTTTTCCTGACATGTCTGTCAGCGACCAACTTGCCTACATCACATCCCTTTCTCGTTGGCTTCTCTTATCTGGCGCCGGGGACTCAGACGCCACTTCTCAAATCAGCCGATGTGGTCCTCGTCGTCGACACCGAGGTGGCTTGGATCCCGATGAACGACGACAAGGACGGTGCATACGAGCGACCGAACGAGACAGCGCAGGTATACGTCATTGATAGTGGTGACCCGCTTAAACGAGGTATCGGCATGCACCACTACGAAGCGGACCTCGTTTGTCACGCCGATGCCGCCGTCGCGCTCACGCAACTTCGGGAAGCCATCGGCACCCAAGCCGCCAATGAATGGTCCGAGCGGACGGAACGGATTCAAAAACTACATCGCGAATGGAAGGCACGACTTCGTGCTGCAGAGTCTTTCCCAATTGCACTGTCGAGTTCAGGTGGACTCGCACCGTATACGACACCACAGATTGTGAGCACGCTTCGCAAGGTGATCACAGCAAGGGGGATTTCTCGCGAAAGCACGCTCATCCTGAATGAAAGCATATCCAACTACCCGCTGATTTGGTCTCACATGCAGCCTGAAATCCCTGGAGAAATCATTACTTCTGGTGGTTCTTCGCTCGGTTGGGCGCTTGGGGCAGGGATTGGATCTATCCTAGGCGGACGCGTGACAAAGAAAGGAAAGGAAGTTACGGGATACGAGCTCGTCGCAGCCATCGTGGGCGACGGCACCTTTTTATTCGGTGTCCCAGCGAGTGCATACTGGATGGCGAGACGGTATCAAACGGTAAGCCCGTCTCGACCTCGTGTGTGTCGCGCCCGTCGCTGATGCTGGTCGACGTGACGTAGCCTTTCCTAACCATCGTGCTCAACAATGGCGGTTGGAAATCGCCCAAGTTGTCCATGCTTGGCGTTCACCCAAAGGGACATGGCGCCAACGCGGTCGGAGACCAGCTTACAGTTGGGTTTGGTCCGGATTGTCCGGATTATTCCCAGATTGCGGTGGCAGCGTCGAATGGATGGGCATGGGGACGGAAGATCAGTGTCGATCTTGCGACGGAGGGGAGGAGCGCGCAGGTGTTGTTGCAAGAGACAATTGCGGAAGCGGTAAGAGTGGTCGCCGAGGACCGACGGTGTGCGGTGGTGGACTGCGTGTTGGAGAACATTTGATGTGCGCGTGGAGGGTGACGTGCTTAGTCGGAAAGAGAATCAGCATTTGTTGTAAGTAATACTACTGTGAGTCCAGACCTGCCAATACGATGATAAGTTGAATTTGCCTTTTCTGTCGTCCTATCTCGATTGATCCTGCCCAAAGTCGCATGTCCTGGCCAGTGATGTGTTGGACATGGGGCATGAGAGCTTCTTGATGTGTGGAAGCTTACTTTGAAGTACCATCAGTGATTTTCAGCACCAACCCAGAGGCCCTGAATGGTGAATAGTACACCAACGAGTATCATTCAATGAGTCTCGCAAACGTTCACTGTTACATGGGTCGACGATTGGCATTACGCCTCATGTGGT
>JBBPNO010000344.1:0-27995 GCA_038090915.1 Boletus eberwhitei
CCCCACAGTGTTTAAATAAGGCCTCGTCGAACAATCCTAGTGCTCGTCACTCCTTTAACGGAACTGATATCGATGTCGATCTTACCTCTCCTTCAACACCATCAGCATCGAATCAAACGTCAGCATTCACCATGGGGAATGAACGCGCATCCGCCAATAATGCAATGCCTCGCAGTAACCACGTCCGTTCAGGGAGTGCTGGTAATTGGGGTAATGTCACCCGTAGCAGCACCTTGACCGGCGCACCTACATACGCCCACCCCTCGGAGACAAATGGAGATGCAGTTTGGTCGACCTCCGAGCTGATGGTTGGGGCTGGGAGACTTACGGAGGGTTGGATGTAACTTCCCGAAAATGCACCATTTCGTGCACGTGCGAACCAAAGGTTGGACACTTTCAACTCCCTCAACCCGATCAATATATCAGCACCCAATCCGCTATCTACTTCACTGCATCCCCCGCCCCGCACTCCACCTGGAGTCTTCGAGTCGCACGTCGCTGGGGTGACTTTCGAGGTCGGGATCGGGCAGGCGAAGCTATTTCGACCCGCCATTGTACGTCGTCAGCGAGTTCAGGCCACTATGAACATCAGACGCCGTGTCGTGAACTTGTGCTATAGTTTTGTTGTGACGTATTGTACTTAGTCTACTTTTCCTGCTTTTTCAATTGTGACTTGTGACAATCCTGGACGCGCTGGAGCGAAAGTGTCCCGCTGGAGCAAAAACCTCTTATTCGTGCCTTGGCAGTCCCTTTTACTGATTTGTTCCCTTTTGGTACTTTTCCTTGGTGTGCCAAGGGCGCTAATTGCGGATAAGGGCGTGAACAAATTACTGATCCTTGCCAGACGGGACTGTGAACAGCACGAAGGCAGTCTCTCCCTTCATGCCGCAGCGGACAACATGTGCGTCCGAGGCCATTATACTACACGAGCAACGAGGACCCATCCGCATCAACCATCACCGGTCACCGACAGTCTAGTTTTCTGATGCGGCATGCCCAATGCCTCGGGGTTACTAGGCCCTTCATAATCTCATGACACACCTTCATTGTGGGCGCGAGCCGCTGCCTCATGATATCAGTACGCCCCGAATAACATGTCATCCACTCCACATACGTACTGCATGCGTCACTCCTCAAACCCATGTGCGGAAGCGGAAGTGGGAATACCCAGCTCCAAACACACGTAGGTGGCATCCCGTTGGCAATGCGAATAGTAATGCACTGGTAGGTTCCCCCGATCGTCGCGTCCAGGGCCATTTCGGAGTTTTCTGGCCATGACAAGGAAGGTAATCTGATACATGTGTGTGCATCATATTCGAGGTCGTGTCGTTCATCAAACGATCGAGCGTTGGTAACGCGAGACCCCGGTGTCTAATACGATGGAAAAGAGACCTCATGTCTTCTTCCCTCTCTTTGGTCACATTGGTCTTCAATCAGTTCATTACGGCGTCGATTCTATCAGTGGGCGTCTTCTAGATTTCTATCAGATGGTTTGACAATTCTTCTAGAATAGACGAGGTGGACGCCTACAGATGGTGACGAAGGGTCTGTCTCATATTTGTTCGGGGTGGGCCTTTGTTTACATTACTCACAACCTCATGCCAGCTGCGGTAGCGGAAAGAGATGCACTTGGGTCGTCAGAATAGGGTATAAATATACAGGTGATGTATCTCAGCAGAGATTCAATCCCGTGCTTTCTGATCTTGTACCTCACCGTCGAACATAACACGCACAAAAATTGTTACGATCAGGAAGATGGACGTCCCACCAGGAACGGCCTCACGTAGCCAATTCCGGCATCGTCGGTATAGCGTATACGACGTGACGTACGAAGACACTACTTCGCCTTCACTTATATTACGCATATACTCGCTGTTGGATTGGTTTCAAGCGATCTACAAGATGACACCCTACGTAAGAAGATACTTTGCGGACACGATCAAGCTCGCGCCGGCAGAATTCACTGCGTGTATGGTGACCACCATTTGGGAAGGCATTCACTCTGCAATCAATCTTTACTGGCTAAGTACCTTGTTCGAGAGGGTATGTCGTCCTCGTCACCCACACAAGTAGAGCTTCCCTCATTCCCATTAGCTCGGGGATAGTGTCATAAATGGAACGCTGTCTCCAGAGGTGTACCGGTCTCTCGCTACTTCCTGGGCTACTTGCGTTCTGATCAACGTCGCCGCTGGACGCATACAGTAAGTGTTTCCGAAAGAGTATATGCATGATCATTGACTCTATGCTCAGCGCTCGGTCGCTGGAAGTTATAACCCAGCGGTTTAGAGCACACTTTATACCTCAGCTGATATGCGGTAGATCATTTCATTTCGTTATCGTACCACTATTAAGTTTCTCGCTTCTAGCAAGTCTGAGGGTGGATTTACACTCCATGGAGGGTATGCCTTGTGCTCGCAGAATTCCAAAGAACTAACTTGCGAATAGACTTGCACTCCACCGCTCCTCTCATGGGAGGGTTTGGGTCCGAGTTTCTGGGTGGCGGCGCTTTTCTGATGCAACTATGTTTGTTCATGAAACGCACCCTTAATTTGACTTCTCAGGTCTTTGTGTTGCTGCACGCCATCTCTTGCAAACGGACTCCGGAACGGCAAGTGTTATCGTGTTTCTTCATCGTGCGTGGACTCGTTTGTTGGTTGGCTCCGCCAAATGGTATTGGCTGTTCAGGTTTGTTTGATTATGACTGTGTTTTGTTATTCATTCGCAATTTCGGAACAGCGTACATCTACTGGCCAAACAATCTGCATTTCCAGAGAATGAAATCCCTTTTTGGCCTGGCTTTTTCGATTGGATTCAGAGCGGACATTATGCTAGACGGGTTAGCAGGCTCCATCGAGACCGGTACGTGCGACCCCTATCTAGTTTTCCTTGATGCTTAATTCCGCCCACAGAATATAAGAAATCTGCAGAGCGACTTGGGGATATTGGGGTCTTGGAACCTTCTCCCTGGTGTACCGAACTCTTGCGTAGTTGGTACTGGGATTTTCTGTTGTGCATCACCTTCGAACTCCCAATGGTGAGGCACATTTTGTTTCTTCTCTTTGGTTTCTTAGTGGACTTCTTCAGGGTATCTACGCGTTGATACCCGCGACCTATCTGTCTCCGTTGTCCATCGCCTCGATGGTGCTTATGCAGGCGGCCACCAAATCCATTTTTTCGAGCATACGAAAATATACTGAAGATACTATGCCGTCCTTGCGCGAAATCTGCTGGCAGGCAAAGCGGCTCTATGATACTATCGAATACCAGAGTGCGATGCCACAGGGCACAGAACCCTTCCCTCATCCAATCGACAGGTCCTATGACGCAGGCGTGAAAATCTCCTTTAGGTAATGTCATCTTCTCCTTCATGGGCATCGTGTACTGTAGGTAACGCTCACGCACGCATTCTGGCACGTCAAGACACGTTTCATTACGATATCCAGGAAGGGATCGAGACACACTCCACAGTGTTTCCTTTGACATCCAGCCCGGCGAGCTCGTCCTCGTGGTGGGCACCAACGGCAGTGGAAAATCGTCCATGCTTAAGCTGTTGGCACGACTATTCGATCCGACTGCGGGCGATATCCTCATCGACGACTTGCCTCTCGTCCGTTATGACATGGACCAGCTCCGCGCCGCCATGGCGTTCCAATCACAGTCTCCCGTCGTCTACCCCTTCACCGTGAGGGAAAACATCGCGTTTACTTTCCCGCCCACATTGAACGTCGAGCGGGAGCGCGTCGAGGAGGCGGCACGGATGGGCAATTGTTCCGAGTGGATATCGAAGCTCAGCGATGGTTATGACTCGCGGCTTCAGCCCACGTTCGACATCAACCATGAATGGATCGACGACATGTATGGATGCCCGTCCGAGGCACTGAGAGAAGAGCTGGCTCGACACAAGGCTCGTCTGACCCGGGTGTCGATATCAGGTGCGCAATCGGATCGTCATCTAGTCAGGAAAGTACGTGTGTTGAAGCATCCATACTCACAGGCGGTGAGAAGCAACGCCTCGCCACGTGAGTCCAGTCCCGCCCCACATCCTAGACACATACCGTTTGACCTCTAACGTGAAACGGCAGCGCACGCACGTTCATGCGCGTCAACAATCACACGACACGACTGGTCGTCGTCGACGAAGCGACGTCCGCGTTGGATCCCGTCGCCGAGCGCGAGATCCTGAGCGAGTTCCGCAAGGTGCGCACGGGAAAGACGGTCGTCTGTGTCATGCATCGGTTTTATCACCTCGCCCGTGAAGCCGACCGTATCTTGTATGTCTCTCTTTCGTTGGGTTAGTGTTTACCGACCCACCCTTCTCGATAGATGTATGAAAGACGGGCGCGTCGTCGAAAACGGCACCCATGCTGAACTCCTCCGCGTCGATGGAGAGTATGCCGCTTTGTACCACGCCCAGACCGCGTAGACCACTTGACCGTCCTCTTCTTCTGAACGTTGATCGTAACACGGACGTCTGACAAATGCCTCTGCCACTATGCTGCTCTTTGTCTTTTCTCTTGTCTTTGTTTCTGCACGCTTCTCCCAACCCGCCCCCCCCGCCTGTGTACAACTACGTGTCGCTACGAATCGCGTCGATCGCTATTCCGCAGTAGTACATCGTCGACTCTGTATGTATTTTACCGCTCGTCGCCCGCACGAACCACGGGAACGAATGTGGACGTTCGTTTTCGCAAGTCTGCATGGAGTCACGTCCGATATCGAGGATAAAAATCGACATCATGATTGCATCGTTTTACGACAACAGTAGCGACCTAGATTCGTATATGGTAACGACCTACAATGAGAGAGGGGAACGGAAACAACATTCGAGTGAGGCGTACAGGGCATGAAAGAGGCGTGAATGCATATGTCCATCCAACAACGATGCATGTTAAAAAAAAAAAAAAGGTAAAGAAAAAAGGACACTTATACATCGGGGCACGGCGTCGATGATAGATTCGTGATCCATGAATAACTGAATCGACACCCCCCCACCCCACCCAATCAAAACGGAGAGGAAGAAAAGAAAAGAAAAGAACCCCCGACGACGCACGGCTCAATCCAGAATCTCGAACCGCCCCCGTTTTCCGTCCCGTATCTCCCCCGCATCCTCGTCCAACACCCGCTTCTCCCCCACGCCAACACCAACGCCCACACCAACGCCAACGCCCACACCGACACCGACGTCGAGACCCACCTCCAAACCCTCAAACGCGGCAAACCCTTCAGACACACCGACCCCCATCAGATTCTCATTGCTCACGAGATCTTTGAGAATCGCCTGATACCGTTCGTCCGAAAGGCCCATGCCCGCCAGGGGATTGATCCGTCCATCGTCGTCATAACTCGGCATGGTCGACGAGGATGAAGCAGCAGCGCCTACCGCAAGCGCTTCGTTGAACCCCTCGTCCGACAAGGGCGGTACGCCCACCGGCGGTCTCGGTACCTTGGACATTTGTTGGATCACTTTGAGATGCATCAGGTGTTTCTGAATCAGGACCGAGCGTCAGACATCGATCCACCCGGCACCGAGCGATACAGACGTACCTCGAGCATGTCCAGCAGGCCCTCCTTTGTAAATGGTTTCGGAAGGATATCGTTCATCCCAGACGAATAGTACGTCATAATCTCGCTTGGTTTCGAGTTGCTTGTCATCGAGATAATGGGCGTCATGTGATCAAACTGCCTTATCAGTGACGTGGCAGATATACCATCCATCTTGGGCATCACAATGTCCTGTAGTCGACCCGTTGGCACCCGACGACAGACGAGAGCGCGCGGATAAAGACGCACCATCAACACCAAGTCATACTTTTCCAGATTCATCTTGGTCACCGCGCCAACACCATCCACGGCCACGTCGATCGCACACCCAAACACCTGCAAAAACTTGCTGCTCAATCGTCGACTCACCGCGTCGTCGTCCACGAGCAATACACGTGGTGGTACCGCCCACCCCGGGACGAACGTCGACCGCCGGACGCGTAGCTTCCTACCCGAGGACAACGGCGAGGAGGTCGAAGAGGAAGGTGGGGTGGGCGATCCGCTCGATGGGGTTGTAGGCGTCGGCTGCACGACTTCCTCTGGCCCCGGACTCTCCTCCTTCTCGTACCCTTCGTCCTCTCCGCCAACGCCACCACCTACAGGGTCTCCTCCGTCCGCTGTCGACCTAGAACCTGATCCGGCTGCACCCTCCTCCCCTGGAAACATCCAATTCCCATTCTCATCCTCGACGTTACTCCGGGGCAACAGATGCCCAAGCGTAAACACCTGTAATCCCTCATGCGCATTCTGCGCAGGCGGTTCCCACACGTCGGGCGGGAGTATGAACGGTTCGTCCCCCGCGGACGTCCCAGGATCGTGCATCTGGAGATGCATCTGGGATATCCGCGACAGGGGATCTCGGCCCAAGTCGACAGTCACGTCTGTCCCGTTGGACGACGGCGACCTCGCAGTCGTACTCGAACGAAAGGACAACCCGCTCTCAGCGCGTCGAGACATCTCGTTCATCTGCATGAGACTTGCCTGCGCGACCGCACTCGGATCGAGGTGCTCGCCGAGCCCCAGGACTCGCTGCGCTTCTTGCGCAGGTAAGAATTGCACCTGTGGATTCAAGCTTCGTGAAGCCTGACTGGCGCCCTGGCTCGCTTTACTCTGGCTCTGCGTGTGCCCCAGTGCTTGCAATAACGAGGACGATGATGTCGATGGGAGTGGTGGGGCTGGTGAAACTATGGGCGATGGTTGCAGAAACGGGCTCGGTTGAGGCTGCGAATTGGCAAGGAGCGATGCTGCTGCGGACACCGCGTTTCCTGTGCCTGTTGCGAAAAGGGACTGGGGAGGATGCGTGCTGGGGGTCATGCTGTGAGAAATGATCGAGGGTGCGGGGGGCACGACGGGTGTTTTTGATTGGGGAACCGAGGGAGGGCCAGTAAGCGTAGCTGGTCCGGCACCAGTCGGCATCGCCATATTATCCTTCTGTTTCGCTGCTATGATAAGACAAGGTTTAGTATGTGCAAACGGAGGGGGAGATAGACCGCGAAATAAAAATTCAAAACGAGAAGTGCGCAAGAGCATGCATCGACGAAACTCAGCGTGGGGACACCACATCTGAGAACCACAGTCCAGCGTATGCACACTCCCAAGGGTTCCAGCATAAGCCAGGAACGACCCACAACCGGGGTGTAACACTGCACGAGTCAACGGAGGCCCTTACGACTATGGAACACCCGGACCGACGCCAGACCTCATCTGAGAACCTGTCTCGGCACAAGGCTAGTGGGCGCCCACAAAGGCAGATTAACTCGGGTGTGATGTAGGAAGAGAACGAACCGTGAAAAAAAAAAAAAAAAAGAGGGAGGAAAGAAGAAACTCAATGGGCGACCGACTCACCCCCCTCCATCCCTAAAAAATACTGAATCAAACCCTGCATGAACGCATCTTGCTGTGCCATGTTCTTTTGAAAGTTGACCATCTCGCCGAGGACATCGCGATAACTCCGCTCAAGGCCGCGCATCCGGTCGTCCGACCGCCCGACTTGTACTCGGAGGGAGTCGTTCTGTGCCTGGAGCGACGCGATCTGCTGCTGTAATGCGGAGACAGAATTTTGGAGACCAGTCGACATTGTCTGGAGCGCGGCGGACTGGGCGTGAAGTGAGGCGGTCTGGGACTGGAGGGTATTCGTTTGGGATTGTAGGGTAGTTGTCTGGTTCTGGAGGGCGTTCGTATGGGAAGCGAGGGTGGTCGTCTGAGCGTGCAAGGACTCCATTTCGCCAACGGTTGTGGGACCTGGTGAACCTGCAGAGACGGAGCGGAGGGACGAGGAAGGGGCATTATTTGGAAGAGATTTGCGAACGGCGGGTACTTTGCGCTTGATATTTTCGAGGGCGTCACGTCTGTCGATGTGAAAATCGGGGTGGCGAAATGTCCACGAGTGTTCGCCGAACTGGGCGTCGTCGGTGTTCTTGACCTGGAAAAGAGATGAGAGTGTGAGCACGTGGGAGAAAGATTCCGATCGGGGAATGGAGTGTGCGGACCCCCTTGAGGCGACCCCCAAAATGGGAGGGGGGAGCCGGTGATCGCAAGAACACGCCACCTGAGTACAAAAAAAGAAGCGGGGGGCACGGACGATGCCGCCCCGCTTTGCACAATCATATTATCGAAGAAAATGAAAATGAAAAAAAAGAAAGGGATTATGATCGGCTCACCTTGTGAAAGTCGTACTTGTTCAGTTGGCGGACGAACGAAGCAAAATTGGAATGCTTGAACAAGCGAGGGAGGATCGATTTCGTAAATTCGTTCATGTCCTGGAAAACGATGTCAGAAATGAGGCGTAGATCGAGTGTCGGTTTGTTTCCAGAAACATTGGCGCATACCTTGACGACAAAACAATCGCCACTGGGGCCCCATGAAACGACATGGGCAAACGACTGATCCTCGAGCATCCTAGTAGAGGACCGATCATGATGAGATGGACCGGTGGGATCAGACAAAGGGACACATACTTGTACAATTTCTTGACAAAGTCGCAGGTGGCGGGCATGTTATCGTCTACATCCTTTAATGGTCCGTGTGGGGGAGGAGCAGGCGGGGGAGGCTGTGGTGGGGGCAGCTGTTCGCGCTTCATCTGTCTGGACTCTGCGGGTCTCGGACCGGGGTGGTTATAGGGATGAATAGTTTGGGAGTGGTGGAGGGAACTGGTGGTGGGGTCATCGCGTGAATTGGAGGTGCGGTGCATTGTAGTGGGCCACGGGAGTGAGGATGAGGAGGGCGGGGATGCATGACGGTGGCCATACGGGGACACCCGGGCGGAGGATGAGTTGAGTGGCGGTAGGGTATTAACGTTGGAGCGGGAAGCGTTAACGGGAGGGAGGTGCAGCTGTGAAGGAGGGGGAAGATGGGACGAATGAAAGAGCTGTTGGCGTACGGAGTAGGGCGGGCCTTGCGATGGCGGATCCATTGTGAGCCGGTGCGTGGCGGGACGGGGCTGGACTGGGCTGGAACAGGAGATGGGAAGACGAGGTGGTCACCGTCGCTGGCGATGGCTGAGGTTGTCCGAGCACGAGTCCCAGAGTCGATTTATTAACCTTGTCGACCAAACCCAGCTCAGCCCAAACAGCCGTAAACTGTCCGTATCGGTATCGTACCCAAGTTCTGCCGAAGCAACGGCTTGCATCCGGCCAGCTGCCGCGTGAACGGTGCTGCGACAAGTGGAGAAGAAAAAAAAAAAAAAAAAAAAGGTAGAGCACAGCACAAAGCGACAGATGAAGTTGATGGACGAGTTGCTCGCCATGATCGACGTTATCGGGTGGAATTATTTCACCGACGGTCTGGACTCTGCCTCAACGTTACCGCCTTTTTTTGTCCTCACGCCGAACGACAAGACGGCGCCAGGAGATGTACACGTTATCTCGTTCTAGGCCACCCTGTCTCCCCCGCAGCCGGTCTAGATCCTATTACTTCCGCTCCTCTACTTTGTATTCCGAGTCGGACCCGCTTCTTTCCTCGCCAGTACATGGAGCTCCAAATTCGAGTCGACCCACAGACACGACTGGCATATTGTTTTGTAAATTTGTGCGTACGAGATTAGATGACATTCTTTGAGTGGATTTAACGACATACATTACCTGAGCTTGTCGTCGCAATGGGTGGCTGTGTAGCACGGGACCTCGTTCCGCCGGAACCCGATGCGAGGCGGGTAAATTTCCAGTCGCGTACGCTTTTTCTCTTCCTCTCACCTGCAGCAGTCATGGCTTCCCTCGCTCGGATACGTCCCTCCATTGCACGTCGCATCGTCTGTACTATCTCTTTTCCTGCCCTTGCCAACCCTCATTCTTTTTTTTTTTTTTTCTTTTTAGCCTACGTTTGCACGGACCATCACGACGTCGGCGGATACCACCCAGCTGCAGGACAGCATCACCGACCACACCCAACCATTCACCGTCAAACTCCACCAAGACTCTTTCCGCACCCACAAATGCGACCCTCCTTCTCTCGAAGTCCAAGTACAAAAAGACCAACTGCTCAAAATGTACAAAGACATGCAAACCATGCGACGTATGGAAATGGCCGCTGACACCCTCTATAAAGCCAAGCTCATCCGTGGTTTCTGCCATCTCGCCATCGGACAGGCAGGTATTCATCCTCCTCGTCTCGGCGGTTTGCTCATCCCGTTGCAGGAAGCGGTCTCTGTTGGTCTCGAATATGGTATCGCCCCCGAAGACCGCGTCATTACCGCCTACCGGTGTCATCCCTTTGCAGTCATGCGTGGGGGCAGCATCAAAGGTGTCCTCGCAGAGCTTCTCGGTCGTCAAGCTGGCATGTCCCACGGGAAAGGCGGTTCCATGCACATCTTCACCCCTTCCTTCTTTGGTGGTAACGGTATCGTCGGTGCCCAAGTCCCCATCGGCGCTGGCCTCGCTTTCGCACAAAAATATCTCGATAACAAGACCGCCACTTTTGCCATGTACGGTGATGGTGCGAGTAACCAGGGCCAAGTCTTTGAGGCATTCAACATGGTCTGTAAACTAGCTCGCAACCGCCTTGGAGTGACAAACTGAGCATGTATGCTCTCCGATAGGCAAAGCTGTGGGACCTCCCTTGCGTCTTTGTTTGCGAGAACAACAAGTACGGTATGGGTACTTCCGCCGAGCGCAGCTCCTCCAACACCGAGTACTTTACCCGTGGCGACAAGATCCCCGGTCTCCAGGTCCGTCTCCCCTCACCTATTGTGCCATATCGTTGACGCAATGACGCATACACAGGTCAACGGTATGGACATCATCGCGTCCAAGCATGCCGTCGAGTTCGCTCGCAACTGGGTGGTTGAAGGCAACGGCCCACTCCTCATGGAGTTCGTCACCTATCGTTATGGTGGTCACTCGTACGTATCCTTGCACTTTAGTATGATGTTGCTCACGTGATTTCGTTGATAGGATGTCCGACCCTGGTACCACCTACCGCACGCGTGAGGAAGTCCAGCGAATGCGGAGTACTCAGGACCCGATCCGTGGATTGCAGCGGTACATCGAGGAATGGGGTCTCGCTACCGAGCAAGAGCTCAAGGTGCGTTTTTCACCCATCTCACCTCATCCAAGCAGCGCTGAGGTCTTGCCGTTCTTTGTTTACCATTTTGACACTCGCAGCAATTCGACAAGGAGGCCAAGGCAGAGGTCGACCGGGCTGTCGAAGAGGCTAAACAATCGCCCGAGCCCCTCGCCAAGGATCTCTGGACAGACATTTACTACAAGAACACAGAGCCGCCATTCATGCGTGGTCGGGAGCGGGAGGAGGTGCGTGTGCCCTCTTTTTTTTTTTTTGCGGGTCTGCTCACACAACGTCGTCCATGACAGGTTCATCATTATTGAGCACGATTCGGGGGTGGCCGACGTGTGCGTGTGGGGAGGACTATAGAGTGGTGGTGATGCATGTGTGGCATGCGCATACGGACCTATGTTAGTTACAGGCGCTTTCGTTTCGGTGGTATATGGTTTTACGATACATCCTCGACCGATGGCTCCTTTTTATTATGTATGCCGACACGTCGATTGCAATTCATCACCAATATTGGCGATCTGCCCAACCCATGAATACGGTGGGAGGTTCGATCGAGGGCGCAAACTCGACCCTGGGCCACCTCTTCTTTCTTTCGTGCCTCCACGCGAGCCCACGGGAACACTGCGATTCATCGTCCCAAGCCTCGTACCACGACCCTCGACCCACCGGACGCACTTGGCAATGATCAAAAGTCAGAGGGGGCGGTGCGGGGGTGCTAAAGAAAAACAAATCCCCTCCGCCCTTCCCCAAATGTCTGCATTTCTCCCAGTACGGATTCCTTCCACGGGCCGTGGGTTTAGATGGAAAAATGAATTCGGGCCAAGGGACATTCGTTCATCGCAGCCCTTTGAGTTCGCTCTTTCCCTCTTCCCTTGCACACCACATGCAGATCGACAGAGAAGGGATACATACACGTGCCATCGTGCATCGTTTTCGAGGGGGGTCGAAACGTCCAAGGTATGTCTTCATCCCTCCCACACCTCCGACGAACGCACGAGGCTTCGGACCTGGTTCCGAGTCACGAATCGGGCCCTCGAATTCGTGGTGTGACGGAGAAAGGAAGGATGTGCTGAGCGACTGGGCTGTCGTTCTAGCTGTGACGGGGCCGATGCGTCGTGAGCACGAGAAGTCTCTTCACGGGCCCTCGCCAGTGCTAGTGAGATTTATACCCACCTCATAGCAGATGGGACGAAAGAACAGCATAGCCATATCGTCCCAAGGAAAAAAAAAATGTGAGTGCGATTCATCGCAACGTCGTGGTGTATCATACCAATCATACTTGGCAGGACCATCGCTACCCGTCGAGGCAACCAAAAGTCAGACTCTTGGAGGGCGGAATCCGTGCGTGTTAGAATTGTCCAGGGTGAGCCATTCCGTTTTATTGGGGGTAGGGGGGATGAAACGACTACCGCGAGCAGGAAATTTTTATTTTTTCACCAACGTGCGCGTCGTATGATGTATATCGGGACAAGACGTGTCAATCTGTGTGCCAAGACGTGCGAGGTGACTTATGTGGTCAGGAGGACGTGACATCGCGTTGGAATCTCTGCCGCTTGAACGTTCTCGACACTTGCTTTTTTGATCACATCCGCTCCGAGTGTGCGTGGCAGACACATCTGCGTCTTGTTATCTGTATGCTCGGAGACCAAGGCAACCTTGGAAGTTGGAAACGAAGACATCAATTGGCACCTACCTCGATTCAGAGTTCAAGTTATATCCCATCCGAGTCAGACCCCCCGGACTCGGTTCGCGCGGAGCAGATAAATTCGATTGGATACGGACGTGGTGGCGCTGGCGGTAGTACATATATGATGTTTGAAGGTCAGCATCAGTTCGCTTTGGAGATTCCCTCCCAACGGTCCAAGAACGTGCTTGGAGGCAAAACAAGCGCGTTTGACGGTTCGGTTCCGGGACTATATCCAGATTTGAAAGCAAAGCGCCCCCCACCCCCCCCCCTCTCTTGCTTATCAGCGTTCAAGCGGTCCATACCTGGGATAAATACGTGGGTAGGTCACAGTGGCCACTTGTTCTCCGCTTCAAGTTCTTGCTGTATCACTCTCGCTCGAGTACATGCTCACCATGGTTACGTGGATTAGAATACGGTTTCCACGCCTACGGTACAAAGGGCAATCTAAAACGGCCGTGGATTAGGCGAAGATCGGCGGGGGCAATACAGGGGGCACTATAGACTAGAAGGTGGCAAATCCTACAAAGGGAACATATACCCCGACGTCACAAAGACAAGATTCAAAAAAAAAAAAAAAAAAAAAGGCAATCTCTAGCTCAGATGAGTTGGTATAAACATCACGCCACGACCTTCCCTCAATCTCGGCAGTACTTCCTCCAGGAGTGTCATGTCGCAGAGCTGAGGTTCGCATCAACAACCGTCACGCGCACGTTCTGAAGAACAATTCTGATGCCCATGAAAAAGACGTGGCCAAGGTACACGTATAAAGAGACTCGGAGCTAGCCTGTTTCAAAAGATACAAGATACATACCTGGAGACGGATTCGGTCATTTTATACGAACCAACGAAACGGGATCCGTGATGTCGCCTTCGCATCGCTCGATTATGGTTATCACGTTTAAACGGGGTGTTTCGTGCCAGACATCTTTTCTTGAGGGAAAACGATACCTACCCCTCCAGCGCCACGATCAGACAAGGACGATGGTGCCGAGCGTTTACTTCTCTTTTGCAGCACGGTGTTTGGTACCGAATTGTGCTATCGTTTCAATGACGCCAATCATCAAGCACCAGGAAAAAAGACCATCGAGTGGCGTCTGTCAAACGTTCCTCCATTGACTCCAACGAGACCCTGAAAACGCAGTAGGAAGTCGTATTCAATCGTGAGATATAACAACAACACGTTAAGCATCGTTATTGCCACCACGCATGACACGGCAGACTTTCATACAACTTACAAAGCGCGTCGTCAGCTCGTCTCGTCGAGAAAAGGTCAGAGCACTCAGCTAGGGGAGTGAACATACCTTATGGCGCGCTACCGTGGACGTCTCTTCCGACCAACTTGTAAGGATGACCGTAATGCTGTCTTTCCAATGGTGGAAGGTAGGACGAAGAGTGGAGACGAATGAGGACTCAACAGCGTGCGAGCGCGCCAGAGATTTGCACAAGCCCACGCCAACCTGCGGGGACAACGCAGTTGTGTCACGGGTGAAATAGCTGCGCGACCGTCTTGCATCGGCACCTGCTCTTTCCACCAGGTTTAGCTATTGCGCGCCGGAGCCGCATATGTAAGCGCGCCGTATGATGCACAGCCAAAGAATGACCGAGACTCACGGTGATCCCCTCCTCGCTCGCCGGTAATACACAACTCACGGGGAAACCTTTTAACCGTGGCTCCATCCGTCTTCCAAAACGGTTGATATTCCCGTAGCCCTCTATCCCATCGTCACCCAGATCACAACACCCACGCCATGATGCTCGGAGCAGATAGAAAAGGTCCGAGATCAGGAGCCTGGGCTATACACGATCCGTACAATGGACACTCCTCAGGCTACCTCCCAAGTACCCGCACGCACGTGTTGTTCCTGTCGTCCCCCACCATCAACGCCTTTGTGATCTCGCATGAGATAGACGGTTCGGGGAAAAGGATGATAAAGTGGGCTCATTGCATAACCATCGTGGTTCTGTTTTCTCCTATACGTTTTCTCGCGAGGGCTGCGGAAAAGACCTGTAAGAAGTGGATTGACAATGGCACGAACGTCACTTTTGGTCGTGGATTCTCTTGTTCGCTCTACACGCCGGTCAATCGCCTGACGTGAAACCCGTGTGCGTTGAATCATATGCGCTGCAGAGGGATAACCAATCTCGAGCCAGGCTAAACGACTAAACGGAGTGTTCGTATAAGGCATCAGGGGGATGGTAAGCCACTCTCCCAGGACTTGAGGACGAATCCGCTAGTGTAGCGCATCACGGACAGATCGTCAAATCTCTGGGGATCAGGAGTTATATGGGTATACTAGAAGCTCGATCGTGGGATTGTCCTCGAATTCTGTCGGGGGAGCCGGTCCTACACGCGACCTATTATAACGCAGCGAATCAAAGACGAATATGTTGGAAGTTGGGCTTCAATGACTAGACTTGGGGTGCCATTTTCATTCATGAAGGCTGGAAAGCGGCCTTTGTCCACTTTGCGTCCTTTTGCGTGACAATGACATCTGATCAAAGTCGACCGTGGTGACACGTTGACTCATGAACCAAAATGAATGTCACAATGTGTTCGCTGGGCGAGCGTTGTGATCCTGGACAGCGCCTAAAGTCCACCAGAGCTTAGAAGACGGGGTAGACACCCTTTATTAAGCTCCGCTCGCCTTGAGTTCTGGCTCATATGTCGCTCTGGAAACAGTGCGCCTAGAATCCAAATATGTACCTAGTAACGCCGTTCTTCGTGCACACTGACAGTGGCAAAATGTCAGCTTCCACTCACCTCCACATGGGAAAGTGGGCGTGTTCTTCTACGTATTTTGTTCAGCTCTATCTCCACTTGCTGCGGACTAAGGTCGGTCAGGAATTAGTATCGTCGATGGTGGACGTTAGGCTTGTAGGTCCTGCATGAAACATGCACGTTAGCCCGCATCGCCTCGTTCATAGATCATTACATGACTGACAGTTCAAGGTGGCGACGACATATTCCGATCTAGCTCAGTCACGCTACGACGATGCGAGGTCGCCCCTGCAAATACTCGCCAATTGGGCTCGTTTCAGGACGTCCAACTTGGAAGTACTTGAGCCGCGGAGCTTAGGGAGATTCGGAAGGCAAAGGCAATTGACGTTTTTCGGACGTGTGAACCACGGTTGGGGTTCTACGCGGGGACTAGTCGACGCCTTGTTTGCTTCGCGTTACCATGCCCAGTGGCGGCCATTAATATTGTTGAGATTCTGGGTCGCTCGCAGGTTGTCGTTCAACGATTGAAAGGTGACGGGAATGAACGTCCATGTCAGAAACAAACAAACTGCAACATCCAATCATTGCTTGGCGTTCGTTCGTGAGTACAGAAAGGTAATATCATCCAGCAAGGCAGACAGATTGCGACGTGACGAATTATCGTTCACTCCGCTACATTACTTGTAACTGTCCACACCCTGCTGTAGAGTAGAAAAACAATGTCAAAATGATATCTAATAGTTCCAAGCATCCAGTTGTGTCCAACGAGCGTAGGTCCGAGCAGACCGACATTCGCCTCACGCGATGGTGATCGTCTGCTTCAGCACCTCAAAGAGCGGATAGTCTCCAGTCTGGATACAAGTCAGCGTCAGCGTCTCATCCCAACTGTCCCCGATGTCGGATCAACTCACCCCAACGAGCGCTAAGTGCGCCACACCAATCAATGCAGTGCCTGTTGGAACTGAGCTAGGCACCTGCACGGTGAAGTTTTGGTACGGGGGTTTGTCTCCCTCGTGGAATTCCGGGTCAAACGGCCCGTTGTACAGGATGGTGCCCATGAAGTCTGAAGGGGACATGCAGGAGCTGTTTGGGCAAGACTGCAAGCCGACGACGAGAGCAACCTGTTGAGATCCCGTCAAGGTGTCCTGGAAAGCGAAGCAAAATGAATGGCGCGATTAGCGAGGCGTTTCGGGGGGACCATGGAGAACAAGATTCCGAGCGGCGGGACATACAGCGACTTGTACTTGGACGGTAAGGTCACTACCAGGGTTCACGGTTTGGTTGTTAACCGGCAGTCCGATATCAGCCCTCTGTGCAAAGACAGCGGTGGCGAAGACGAGAGGGGCGAACAAAAACTTCAACATGATTGGCGACTAAGGGTGAAGGATGAAGACGTAAGTAGAGTTGTGGTTAAAGAGAGTCCGACGAGTACTCTCAAAAGCACTACATTTTATACCCACTGGCAAGCGAGAGGCATAGCTATGGTTGCCCTATTTGAACCAAACTTACAGTAATGTGTCATAACAAAGCTTCGGTTATGCGCCAGGTCGAACATGAAAGCGCATCATGATTAAGTTATTTGTCCACCCTGCGGTTATGATCACCCGATTTGAAGGAGGAATAGGGCATGAAGAACGTGCGTCGTTGGGAGTGGGCAGTGTGCGGGGTTAGGTCAAGAATACTGCGAAGAAGCCTGCCGCAAGTGGCATGCTTGCGCACTGTCATGCACATACAGCTGCAGCAGCACAGTGCACGTTCAGTTTTCCTTGTACCTTCGGAGTGTTCTGCCCATCGCCTCGGGATGGTACGAATCCTCCGAATTCTAATTGCCATGCCTGCAAATAATGCGACGCATCGCCTTGAATTAGTGATGGTGGTGTAGATATTGCTGTATGATTTGTCGGTCTGAATCGAACAGTCGGCGCGTAGCCTAAATTGATGTTACAGTTGTATAGGAGTCGTCACGCGTCACGTGTCATGCTCGGAAACTCCGTCGACATGTTTGAAATCCCACATATGTCCATTGTACTATTGCCATGCTGGCAGGATGGAAGCGAACTAGGCAGAAGGAACGATGTCAATCAAAACACGTCGTACGAGGCGATATTATGAGTCCAGACCCAAACACTGACCAACCTTGTTTCCATAACACAGCGTAACTCGAGAGCAACTCGAGGATGAAATAAAACAACAAATCTCAATCTCAACGCGTACGAACGGATGATTCAAATCGTTTCAGGTGGTTCGCTCGACGGTGTTGGATATCAAAAAAAAAAAAATAGTACCTCGGTCAAAGCCAGCCACCAAAGTCAATCACGGATTGCACGCCTTCGGAAGGGAGGGTCAACCTCTCACGACATGCTTGCCTTCGTTTGTCGATCGCCCCTGGATCTCGCTGTGCGTTGTCCGTTTTTGCTCTTTATACTTACTCTCTTTGCACTGATCCAGGCTTCCCAGATCCCAGCCTCTTAGTATCCACCCTCCTCATGAATACCGAATATCTGATAGTTGTCGCTTGCGATGGGACGAGCATTCGCCGGCCCATAGGTATCTCCGTGACAAATAATCACCGCATCTGGGCTCTCTAGATACCCGGTCACCCGGTGACATGACGAAGCGCTTAGTTACATACTTGAAGGTTCGTCGTCGTCCCCATTTCCACGGATACTACCTCTCGGCTGAGGATACCATAGTTGATTTGAGCACGGTTGCTCCACGCAGACTGTCAGTTCGTGGCGAAAACGTGAATACGGAAACCTCACAGCTATTCTACCAACTTCAATACTTCAACTTTACCCTGACATTTGAGGTGTGACTACAGGTCTGTGATAACATTTTCGCCGAGATGGACGGACGGAGAGACCCCAAGTTCCGGCTCCGACGAGGTATTGTACTGATTTTTAACTTTTGTATTAGCTTTTTCCACTATATTTTACTCGCACTTAGGCACCCAGTAACTGCCTTGTGAGTGCTGGTGACGACACACAGCATACTAGTTTTGTAGTGAGCCTCTCAGAAGACGGATATTCTATCTGGTCCTGTGGGCATCTCTATGACGTAAGTCCGCATCACGATGTTGATGAAATGACGCCTCGTAAGTACTAACTGGCAGGTGAGCTTTTACCCGTACACTTGACTGAACCATGGTAGGGGTTCTACTCGGGAACTAGTCGACGCCTTGTTTGCTTCACGTTGCCTTGCCCAGTGGCGGCCATTGCTGAAATTCTGGGTCGCTCGGAAGTTCCATGTACTGCGTGCTCACGACTTCGTTTGAAGGCACATCTTCAGAAACAAACAAACTGCAAGCATCCAATTATTACTGGCGCTCGTGAGTACAAAAAGTGATATTATCCGGCAAGGCAAACGTCGAAGTGTGATTACGAGGTGACAATTATCGTTCGCTCCGCCACATTACTTGTAATTGTCCACACACAGCTATACAGTAGAAGAACAAAGTCTTCGAAAAGATGGCAACTAATAGTTCCCAGTATCCACTTGTGTGCAACATCCAGCAACGTAGGCCCGAGCAGACCGACATTCACCTCACGCGATGATGATCGTCTGGTTCAGTGACTCCATGAGCAGATAGTATCCAGCCTACACAGACGGATGAAAGTTAGCGTCACCGTCCCACTGCAACCGTCGGTGATGTCGGATCAGCTCACCCCAACAAGCGCCATGTGGTCCACGCCAATCATTGCAGTGCCTGCCGGAAGTGAGCTAGGCACCTGCACGGTGAAGTTTTGATATGGGGGCAAGTATGTCTCGTGGAATTCCGGGTTAATCGGCCCGCTGTACAAGAGGGTGCCCAAGTATTCTGAAGGGTCCACGCAAGTGCGGTCTACGCAAGACTGCAAGCCGATGGCGACAGCAACTTGGTCAGAGCCCGTCAAGCTGTCCTGGGAAGCGAAGCAAAATGAATGGTGGGATTAACAAGGCGTTCCTGGGGGAACATGGAGAGAAAGATTCGGTGAACGGCGGGACATACGGGGACTTGTATTTGGACGACGATGGCACTCCCAGGGTTCACGACTTGGTTGTTAGTCGGTAGTCCGATGAAAGCCGCCTGTGCAAAGACAGCAGTGACGAAGAGGAGAGGGGCGAACAAAAACTTGAACATGATGGGTAGCTGAGGGTAAGGGCTGAAGATGCAAGTAGAGTTGTGGTTGAAGAATGCCGAGTACTCTCCAAAGCACCACACTTTATACCCCAATGAGAGAGCATAGCTATGGGCATGGTTGCCCGTCTTTGAACCACTGGCGACTTAACAATGTGAAAAAAAACCGCCGGTTTACGCCATGTCGTACTTAAAAGGTCAGTATTTGTCAACCCTGCGGTCATGATCACCCGAACGATTCGATGAAGTATTGTAGTAGAAGCAGAAGGACGCGCGTCGTTGGGAGTGGGCCTAATCTGCGGGGTTAGGTCGAGAATACTGCGAAGAAGCCTACCGCAAGTGGCATTGCCATGCACATGCAGCTGCAGGTTCATTTTTCCTTGTACCTTCGGAGTGTTCCGCCCGACGCGGCCGCAGCCCGCCGGAAGGTTGAATCACCGCCTCGGGATGGTCATGAATTTGCCGAATTCTAATTGCCGTGGTCCGCTCGCGAATAGCTTTGCAATGTATCGACTCGCATTAGTAACGGTGGTGTAGATATTGCTGTACGATTTGTCGTGGGTTGAATCGAAGAGTTGCTTACAAGGAGTACGCCACCAAACCGGCGTTTCAAATTTCAGAAAATCCAGCAAAACAAAAGCAAATTATTGCAATCACTGTATTCTACAGTCTACCGGTTGTCAGTCTACTACAAAGTGCAGGTTCATTTTCCCCCTCGGGATGGTCATGAATGCTCAGAATTCTAATTGCCGTGATCCGCCCGCAATATTAGTGCGATGCATCGACTTGCATTAGTAACGACGGTGCAGATATCGCTAAACGATTTGTCGTCGGCCTGAATCGAACAAACCGCAGGGCCTACAAGGAGTACCCGGGCATCACGAGAGTCCAGGATTTCTTATAAACCCTTACAATGTCTTATCATATGAGCCTAGCGTTTTTAATATTATCCGCCCATCGTTATTTGGTTATTGTACTTACGAAGGTTTTATAAGCACTTATAATAGTCTTATATGACCTTGCTCAGGCCTCCATTGTCGTGTGACATTGCGAACATTTACAACGTCAGAAAAGCAGGTGCAAGGCTAGGGTGGTCGTCGTGATGCGGTAACCTAACTTACTACTACTTACACTAGTGTTGTCTCCGAAATTGATGTCCGCGCCACCAAACCGGTATTTGAAATTTCAAGAAATCGAAAGTTATAGTTTCTTCAAAAAATCATACCTCACTCATTATTCATTCTACTGGCGATCAGCGCATACGCTACGATAGATGGACTACCAGTCCATATCAACAGACGTGAAAAACTGGGCCATGGAGCTCTTGAACGACGGGTGGACAGAGATCGAGGTTGCAGAGTATCGATGAGAAGCCTTCGATGGTGGGAAGATGATATCGTGGTGAAGGGCGAGGTTAATCCGCAGCGTGCTTTGAGGATGCCCCGCTGGAAAAATACTTGATATCGCAGTCATGGAAGATGTGCGAGCCCTGCATCGGAGAATCACCCACCCTCTAGGGTCTCTACCTCGATGAAACCATCAACGGTGATCTTACCATCATCCACGAAATCCATTTCTCAACAATTGCACTTCACGACAACCTCCAAGCTCTGGGCTGATCTACAGAATGACGCAACGCAGAGCTTTCAAGCGGGATGAATAGGTTCGTCAAGCTTGGCGTGATGATTATCATTGCCGCTCACTTCAGTCGCGTGACTCGCGTCTGTACGTTTTGCTTACATTGGTGTGTCAGGTTCGTTATGGTGTTCTTCGTCGTCACTCCTCCGAGTCAGCACTAGTGCCACCAGATTCTTCCTGACCCTTCTCCCCTGGGCTTGTTGGCGAATCTCAATCAAAATCTTCACCATAATCACCTTCGCCATCACTGGACAATGCCTCATTCGTCGCCCGACTCAAGTCTAAGCATTCTTGATCAATTTTCGCCATTTGCCTAACGAATCTCTTCATTTTGGTCGCCAACACTGTCCGGACCCTCTTCGGACGACGGATACAGAGATCTATTAATATGGTCCATCACGTATCACGCTCGGAAACTCCTTCAAGTTCAAGTTCGACGTGTTTGAAATCCTACGTCCATTGTGTCGCCATGATTGTAGCACCGGAGCGAACTAGGCAGGATCTCGGAACGATGTCAATCAAAACACGTCG
Organism: Boletus eberwhitei; assembly: GCA_038090915.1. Taxonomy (NCBI): domain Eukaryota; kingdom Fungi; phylum Basidiomycota; class Agaricomycetes; order Boletales; family Boletaceae; genus Boletus; species Boletus eberwhitei. Next base: position 21,742 of record JBBPNO010000344.1, read on the forward strand.
TACGAGCCGATGCTGAGCGCTGAGTCCAGACCCAAACGCTGATCGACCTTGTTTCCATAACATAACGTGAGTCGAGAGTGAAATAAACAACGAATCTCAAATCTCAACGCGCGCGAACGAAGGTTTCAAATCGTCCGACAACCGTTTCAGATGATTCGCTCGACGGCGTTGGCATTGGATATTCAAAATTTTAAATAAATAAATAAAACTGCACCTCGATCGAAGCCAGCCTCCAAGTCAATTACGGATTGCGCGCCTTTGGATGGGGGTCAACCTCTCACGACGTGCTCGCCTTCGTCTGCCGATCGCCTTCCCGCTGTGCGTTGTCCGCTTTTCCTCTTTATACTTATTCTCTTTGCACGTCCGGGCCCTTCCAATATTCCAGCCTCTTATCCATCCTTCTGGATAACGAATATCTGTTAGTTGTCGCCTGCGATGGGGCGGGCATCCGCCGGCTCATAGGGATCTCCGCGACAATTAATCACCGCATCTGGGCTCTCTAGATGCCCGGTCACCCGGTGACCGAAGTGCTTAGTTACATACTTGAAGGTATGTCGTCGTCCCCGTTTCCACGGATGGCTACCTCTCGGACCGAAGAACGGTAGGTGCGATGTTACCTTGGTGTTGTTTTTTTTGGCAGATAAGTGGTTGAACAATCAATATTTTCTCCTGTTTTAGATGGTGTTTAGTATGTAACTCGTACATCATGGCGTGCACGAGGTCTCGGACATTCGGGCATAGTTGCATCGGCGCTAACGCCAAGCCCTCGGGTTCCGGTCATCGTAGTCTACTCTTGCGGAGATCCCGACTTCACTACTTCCGAATGTCGTGCGATGGATCGGCATGTCAAACAAGGCACCCAATAGGCCGAAACTTCATCGAAAACGGTAACGCCACAAAGCCTTCGCCCTCTCACGAATTATATACTTACGAGGTGTCATTTCATCAACGTCGTGATGCGGACTTGATGCGGCCTTACAGCATAAAGATGCCCGCGTATCCCCAAGGACCGGATACAATATCCATCCCTTGAGAGGTTCACTACAAAACAAGTATGCTGTGTGTCGTCAGAAGCACTAGTAAGCATTCCTTGCTTACGGTTCTGATCTCGTACCTCGTTGCCAAGACCCAATATGTCAACTTGGCAGTGGATCTAAACTTGTCTGAAAAATAGAAACAGGTGTTGGTTCCATCCACGTTTCGAATCCTACTGAGACGTAGTTATCGGACCAATCTCGATGGCCAAGCTTCTCCATTCACTGGCAGCCTCCCATTCCACGCACGTCTCCCAACGAAGGTTATTGCACGTCTTATTGCGGGGCGGAGGTTGATGGGAGTTGAGTCGGATCTAGCACAATAAGCATATACACAATAAAACAATGATGAGTTCTGTTTAGAAGTCAATGTTCTCTCGTGGGCTGGGTCGTCGCAGAACCCTGAATCGAGCTGGATTTTCTGATCTCGGCTACCGTGCAGACGCCGAGCTGGGGCCAGATGTCAACGTAGCAGGACGTTGGGTAACCCCCAACTTTGAGGTCCATTGGATGCTCCAGCTCGATAATATAGCAACCCCAAGCCAAATCAGGGTGTATAGCTTTATCGTCCCATCAAACAGCGCCATTAGAATGGAAGCTGGCATTTCCCCATGGATGGATACTTTGCGCAATAATGTCACGGTACCTGGTCACGTACGTGCCACGTTGCGGTGCCTCTTTCGCTCATTGTCATCGTGGATATTGTGAGGGGTTAACGTCATGGATAAGTCGGCGTGGTGTGACTTGCCTCGTTGTCCGTGGATAACCTCGATTGAGTGAAGTACTGAAGTAGCGTCTCGAGGGGAAGAGGGGCACCGGTACAATAATTGCAAGCAAAAAAACGCTTTGCTGCTTTTAGAAACCGAACGGAAGATCAGTGAGATCGATTTTCTTGTCAAACAATCAGGAGTGATGATCTATTCGTTAGTCCCGATCTAGGAGGACATATTCAGTCAACGGCTTCATTACTGTAAATGGATGCTGTAACAAAACAGCACTCCAACCGACGTCCGCCCTTGGGATTTTAGGTGGAGTAAACGTCGGCGGGTTGCCAAGGAGAGCAAGGGCCATGCCTGTTTTGATGTCCGATTGACTTGTTGTCTGGCGGCGGCGCATACTTCATATCAAATTATCAGCAAGGGCAGCATTTTCTCGCTTCCGAAGCTTTTCTGAGTTGGCTTTGGTTGGTCGTGGGGATGTTGCAAGTGAGGCGCTTGCCTCGGAAATGAATGTTATAGCGTTCATATTAGAGTGGTAATGGAGGGAGTGCAGTAGCACATCCAGAATCATCCACACCTTCGAGCTAGTGAAAACATAGATCGAGCGAAAAAATGAGCGATGACAAATGTAGGATAACCCATGCCAAATAAACAACACTGATCTGAAAAGCGATGTGTGCTCCGAAGCCACAGGGAAGTACTGCCATCGTTCCGACGGGAGTCGCCGGTAAGGGAAATGCCTGGGTTAAGCGCTCAAGCTCGATTGCAGGATGCACCCACCCGGTGACGGTGTTTGAATACCTCTTCTCAGAGAGCAAGTCGGCTCGTGATTATGCGACTCTGGGTGCAGTAGGCAAAACCGCCTGGTGCCGGACGAAGACGGGTTCTCAGGCAAACTTCCCATCGCTCTCGGCGGCCATGGCTTACTTGTATTCTTGGACTTGTGGCGGTGGCGAGATCAGAAAACAAGCTGTCTGGTCGCTATTGCGTCGCCATTCAGATGGTGCGGGGCAGAAGCGGAAATGGTATCATGACCATCGTTACCGACGGAGGTGCTGGGAAGGTCCAGTGAAAGTTGGCTATCGTGGGCCGGTGACAGTGTGAATAGTCTGCTGATCTCGGGTGAGCAAAAATAGTGGGTTGTTCCAAGGAAGGGGAATGAGGTCGAAGAAGGGGTCTAGAGTGAGAAAATGAAAGTTGGAGAGACTGAAGATAGCATAATGAAAGCGGCGTTCTCGGAGAAAAATTTGATGAAACGTGTCGCCGAGACGACGGAATGGTGACCGGACGGAACTAGATTGTTAGAGTACAAAAAACTTGTACGAAATATAATAACGGAGGGTCGAGTTCAAATGATCTGTGGTGATGGCGGCAGCAAGAGGGGGAGAAGATGTGTAAAGCGAACTGCGGAAGTAATGATCGGGCGTGGCATCGGGAAACTCATTCGGGAGCAGTTACCACTTGTCGTGACGTCGGCTAGATAACGATGAAAAATAATAAATAAAGTAAAATAAAGGAATAATAAATAAATAAAAGGGAAAATAAAAAAGTAAATCGGAGTTAGCCGAGAAGATATTCGGGAAGGGGAGATTTGGTGGGTTATGTACCCGTTGTCTTCTGACCACGACCATCCCCTTCCAACTCCCTTCCCTCGCATGGTCCTTTGAGTGTCCTGCCCTCCTTTTCTTCTTCTCCTCTCCGACAGAACCTCGCCGCAACCAAGGATACCGCTTGTGGTACGTTCCCTCCAAAACTTTCTCGCCTCCCCTCATCTCTTCTCCAGATCTCGCGACCCTTGCCGGCTTCTACCTTCCGCTCCAAATACCCCCAGCCTCAAAGGACCAATCAGTAGTACGCTTGAGCTCGGCTCGCTGCTCTGATCCTCTGCGAATACCCATTCCACTATTCTTGACAACAAAAGGGCCTCCGCTGAACCTCGTTCGCGTACCTTTCTGTTCTCCCTTGTAGAATTCTACCGTTCCTATCACCTAATCTCTGAATCAGCGTCCCGTCTGTTATCGTCTCTGTACTCTTTCACCGCTTCAGATTCAAATTCACCATGGCCGTGTCACTTCCGATCGTATCCGTTTCTTCTGACGGTCACTCTCCATCTTCCGATGATGGCTCTGTACCCCCCCAAACCCCGGTTTCTCCCATAAATGTACAACGTATGGCTCTGCCTCAGCCATCCGAATCCCAAAACACACAGCCTCAGTCACCCACCTCCAACCCTACCGCTACTCAGGCAAAGAGGAAACCCAGCCGCCGCGCCAACACTGCTGAGCGCCGTGCTACCCACAATGCTGTTGAGAGGCAACGTAGAGAAACCCTGAATGGCCGATTTTTGGCAAGTCCTTTTCCGATCGCGTTTCCCTCTGATCGATTGTAATGCGCTTTCAGGACCTTGCCACTTTACTCCCGAATCTCTCTCAGATCCGCCGGCCATCCAAGTCTGCTATCGTCAATTCTTCTATCGCCCATATCCATGCCTCCCGTCGTCATCGTCTACTTGCCTCGCGTGAATTACGTTTGCTCAAACTCGAGTCGGATGCGCTGCGCCGGGAACTCAACGAATGGCGTGATCGCGCAGGTCTGCCTCGTGTCGACGAGCCTGTGAGAGGGGAAGGGTTCACTATGGTGCTTAGTGGTGAGGTCGAAGTTCTCGCTACCGCCGTCGGGGAAGAGGAAGATGAGGGCCAGGGCCAATTCGATGGTTTTGAAGAAGGAGACGAAGAGCTTTCTGGCCCCATGCCAGCAATTATGGACGACGGCGAGGACGTTATGGTCGCTGACCCGCTCACGAACGGCGGGGTTTTTGGACACAACGTCACTGCAGGCAGTACGAACTCCGCTGACATGAAGATGGCGCGAATGATCCCTCGAGCTCAGCCCACCCCGCATGGTGGTCCAATGATCGCTCAGATGCCAGCATCTGTCTCCTTTGAGAACCCAGCAATGCCTGCGCTCTACGAACCTCAGGTTACATCGCATCTTTCAGGCACCACCCATATCGGACAACATGGCATTGCCTCACCCGAAACCGACAAAGTCTCTACCTGGGCCGCGAACATGTACTCGGGATACAACGCTCAACTCCAACTTCAAGCACAACGGTCTATGATTCCTCCTTCGAATAGTACCCATGGTGTCACTCATTCGCCAACCTCCGCATCGGCAGCAGGTTTCGCTGACTACGCTTATATTGCCAACCTCAAGCGACAGCAATTGTTGGCCCTTCAGCACCAGCACGGTGCAATGGCGTACGCAGTCGATGGCGATGATGCGTCCTCCGTCGGCTCGAGCCACAGCGGGCGGGAGAGAAGCGGGAGTGCCTCTGCCGGAAGTGGATTCAATTCTCCACCTCATAGAACCCCCTCGTCAGGAGGTTACGAACTGTCAAACGCGATTTCCGATTATACCCTGGCGAGAAGGATTAGTACCATCAACACCGCCGTGTCTACCCCATGGAGTGGAAGGGGAGAAGAAGGGATGAATGGGATGGTTATGAAGCAAAGTATGGACTCTCCAATGCACGTTTCCAACGGTGGTGGATATGGCATGATGCTTTAAGGGGGTCATCGTACGTTCTACCTTTTTTTTGGCGTCCCTTTCCTCGATGGCCCGGTTGTATGCATCTTACTAGCTTTTTGCAATCCCTGGCTTTTGGACTTTGGCACAGGGTCTGCGGCCTCTACCTTGTTTCTCTCTTTTGTGTGGTGGAACTTGACTTGTTTTGGATGTGTTACAGTCACACTCGTTCTGTTTCCACGCACCCCTCTGCTCAGTTACCCTTATAGCAATGGATGGTTACAAAATCCATCTCCCTCTCGTTGGACCGCCCTGGTCGTCGATGCTTATCGTCTCCCTACCCCTCCTTGATCTAAATACTGCGAGGTATCGTTGTATTACCACTCCTTTGTGTCTCTTCCTTTTCTTTCTGTGTCCAGCTGGCTATATGCAAAAACACATAACCCTGTCGCTCTTTTCAGTTTCCATCCCCCACCCACCTCCCTTACTTGCCGTACCTGCGAGCCGTCAATCAATTGTTGTGATGACTGACCTGTCATCTCTCCACGTACCGTTCCTGCCTACATGAGGCCCATCAAAATTATTACACATAAAAAATAATGTCTAATAAAAACGATCTATACATTTTTTCCGTTCACACATTGTCGGGGGAGTTTGAACGGGTACTATGGTACGATGGATGTTGGTCGCGTGACGACCGGAAGAATATAATTCACAGAGATGGTCATAGTACTACTACTAGTGCTCTTGGTCCTCGGATCGGATGGGTTGGACATGTGTCGCGGGAGAAGACGGGTAGGGGGGGAGGGAGAAGAAGGGATTCGGTTCGATTCTCCCAATTTCCTGTTGTTGTCGTTCGTGGAGGGTGGACTCGGGCTGAGATGCCCTTTTGTTCTTTTTTTTTTTTTTTTTTTTTTTTTTTTTTTTGTTGCGTTATATAAACCCTCCAGACGAGAAGTAAACAAACCGTCGA
>JBBPNO010000345.1:0-27902 GCA_038090915.1 Boletus eberwhitei
ACTTTCTTGCAGTCCCCCATAGTCCAATCCTTGTGAGCATAGGCAAAATCCAAGTAAGCTTTTGAATGTCTAGCAGAGAGAAGGGAATATTTGGACTTGACCACAGGCTGTATACTAGCTTTTCTCAACTGGAAACAAATGGTATTGGCAGAAAGGGATTGGTGGAAGATATGGTAAGGATTTGGTCACTAGTACAGCATTTTCAGCTTCACCAAAGATAATAATAGGTTGGACATGATGGATGTTAAGAGGGGAAAACTTGAATACATGACCCCCAACAGCTTTGGAAAGAACAAAACACTCTTTGAAGTGAGGTTTGAATATAGCTGAAGGGTTGACACTAGTTTGCTTGCCAATGGCTCCACCAGAGTGGCTGTCATCAAGCAAGAAGAGGATGGTGCTTTATTGAGTAAAAAAGAGTAATATAACCATAATATGCTATAGGCAACAATGAATATTATCCACTCTACATGTCCATCGGAAACATACAGAATAATGTCCAATGTGCTCATCGTGATGCGCTCATTCTGGTCACTTTCCTTGCAATCCCCAAAAGTAAGTATTAAGTATAGCAGTCAGTGGTAATGACAACTTGATTTTTCATAGTGACAAAAGAACGGTTTTTAAATCCTAAGTTCTGGAGATTCCACCAATAGTTATTCCATATCTCTTTATCTATGATTCTTAATTCACTCAAGCCTGCAATGACAAATCCTGAGATTGTCAAGTATGGAGATGGATGTTTTCACCACACTATATATGGCCTGGCCCCCTATATTGCCAACTATGAAGAGCAGGTACTTCTTGCCTGCATTATACAAGGATGGTGTGCTCGGTAAGCTCACTCATTCAAGTTATCCTTTTATTTCTAACTAGTAACAACCATTTGGCCATTGCACAGATATCACACACCAAAAACCTGTTTAGACAAGGATGCCATTGACCATAGTCAAGTGTTCAATGAAGCACTCTTTGAAGAGACATTACTTGATATCATGTGGGATGAATATGGCGTAGTTGGTGATCTTATTGTAAGTTACAAATCACTATACAGTATTATTGTTGCTAATAGTCTCTAGCCGTTTACAAATGATTTCCTGTGTGCAGACATTCATCAACTGATTGCACCTGACATTCTTTATCAGCTCATCAAAAGATGCTTCAAGGACCATTTAGTTGAATGGGTGACAGCATATATAAAGGCCAATTACTCAAGTGCAGTGGCTACTCAGATCTTGGATGAGATTAATAGGAGGTAAGTCTCTAAGTTTTACTACATGAATCTTGAGTACTGACACAGATTTAGAATAGTGGTAGTTGCTTCATTCACTAGACTTCATCACTTTTTGCAAGGACAAGATTTCAAACAGTGGACTGGTGATGACTCGAAAGCACTTATGAAGGTACGTGTATCCATACCCATATCTGTAAATGCTCAAAAGGAACAAAAAAATACAGGTATATATTCCAGCAATTGAAAGTTTTGTGCCACCCAAGATAGTGTGCACGTTGCACGCTTTTCTGGAGTTTTGTTATTTAGTCCGCCATCATGTCATCTCTGAGTCAGCATTACAAGAGATTGAGGAAACACTGGTGCAATTCCACTACTACTGGGAGACATTCAAGCAGGAGGTCAAGCCTGTTGTTTCCACATTCTCTTTGCCATGCCAACATGCAGTGAAGCACTACCCACAACTCATCCATCTCTTTGGTGCCCCAAATGGTCTCTGTTCCTCTATCACCAAGAATAAACATATCAAAGCAGTCAAGAAACCATGGCACTGATCAAGCAAGTATCAGGCTCTTGGTCAAATACTTTTGACAAACCAACAGCTTGACAAGATAGCAGCTGCTTGTGTTGATTTCAAAGTGTGCAATATGTTGGATCAGACTTGTCTTTCATCTGCCATTAATGTGCTAGGTTCATTTCTAATATTGCTGTTTGGACTTTACTCAATATGTCCATTCATTTAGCACAAAGTGCCAATATGTGCAAGAGCACCTGCAATGAGAACAATAGCACAGATGATAGCATAGAAACAACACATGGTACTGCAAGTATCCAAGGGGATAATGATGTCCCGGTGCCAGACAATGCAACCACTGATCTGTCTGTTTATGTGAAACTTGCATGAAACCCACGTAAGTACATATGTAATTATGGTTAATCTATCTTAACTCCATACACTGAGTGACATTTCAGAGCACCAAAAACCATGTACTCTAGCTGCACTTGCTGAAGAGCTTCATACCCCCAACTTAATCAACTTAACCCACTGCTTTCTCTTCAAGCAACAATTACCAAATGACCCGTGTGATGCATTCCAAGTTCCAATCTCAGAATGTCCTTGGTATGATGGTCCTATATGTGTTTTCAACTTGGCAAGCTCGAGGTTCTATGTGCCAAGTCACCTGAGTGGCATTGATGAAATACAGATGAAATATATATGATCTGCACCATGGTGAAGAAATGAGGGTTCTCAGAAGGATTGCATGTTTGTCACTATGAACTCAGGTAACCAAGAGAACCATGGGATGTGGGCACTCAACATAGCCCGTGTCTATGCATTTTTCTCATTTGCTGACTCCAGAGGGGTTTATTATTCCTGCACTGTTATTTGCTGGTTCAACAAAGTGGACAATTCATCCAATGAGGACACCAGGATGTGGATTGTTCACCTGGGCTATTCACACAACCATTTGCCCAATTTCACTGTAATTCATATTGACACCATTTACCATGCTGCGCATTTAATTCCAATATATGGTACAAGCCCCATCTCTTGGCACATCAAGCCACACAACTGCTATGATGTGTTCCACACATTCTACATCGGCAAATTAACATATTGCTTACTTCACACTTACTACTTATTATCTACTTATCCGAGGAATTGCTGTTTGCCAAGCTACAAGTCAATGTAAGTGCTATTTGAAGTACATTTAAGTTGCTGATGCATGCTGCTGAGAAAGTATTTGTCAAGTATGTAGCAAGGCCAAAACAAGAAGCTATAAGTATAAATACAAGTTAAAAGGTTTGGTGAGGGAAAAGAGTCACAATATAGTTTGAGTGCTAGTGCTCGAGATGAGAAACACAGGTTTGGTTGGTGGTGGGGCTTGTCTCAGTGGGAATCAGAGGGGGGAGACCAGTTGTCCATGAGAAATCATCACAAGATGTCTACCTATGAAAGAATCTCAAAGGCATGGTGATCAGTGAATTTATTAATATAAAAGAGTTGGAAAGTATCATAGGATCAGTGTGAGTGAAGTTGGGTCAGAACAAAGTGTTTACCATAGACAGGAATAAGGTGGGCAGCCCAGTAGATGGAATCAATGTGAATTATGGTGTAAGTGTGCTTGTGGCACTAAGCAAACTGTGGATGCACCAACCACATTCCAGTGTCTTCATCAGGATGGTCACCAACATGGTCAAACCAGTTTACCATGGCACATGGATAATAGTTGCCCTCAAAGTGGAATGAGAAGAATGCCAGGATGTGTGCAAGCTCCAGACCATTCATTGGATCTGTTTTTGGATTGGCATTTACAAACACACAGTCTTTCCATGGTCCTTCATTTCTCCAGTTTGAACTGGAGTGAATAACCTTGCAATGCATGCCATGAATGCCACTAACATCACTGGATGCATAGAATAATGTATTGGCAGAGTTGAATACTTGGACCTTGATGTTGCCATCATACTGAGGATAGATGTCCTCAGAGTCAGGAGCATTGAGCAAGTTGCTTGCATCATCAGTGTCATGTTGCTTTTGTTCAAATAGGAAGTGTGAAAGGATAGAGGCAATGTCAGGAATACAAAGCTCCTCACCTAGCTGAGCCATATTGTGTGCTCTCCTCCACTTTATATGACAAAGTTGAAATATGACAAATGCATTACAAAGAGAGTGCACTTACAATGCATCTGTGCAAGGCTAACATGTGCTTGTATGGTGGTTGGATCAGTATCAACAGGCTCTCCACTACCTTCATTATCTTCATAGAACATGCTCTCTTTAGATATAAACTGGGGTGGGTTACTGGGTCACGCCTGACCATTTTCTGAGTGTTTGTCATGTCATTTGTTAGATACTATTACTACAAAGAGGCCACTTACCTTCATTAGTTGTCATGCAAATAATGTCAATCAGAATGTGGGTGTCAAGTATACCATGTGCTGCAAAGTCACTGTGTGCAGCAGAGAGTTTGTCCACCTGTTGATTGGCAAGTAGCATTTGTCCAAGTGGTTGATTTCTGTTGGATCATCGGTAGGGCTCTTTGACAGCCTTGATATGTTTGGATTCCATTATCGATGAATATAGACCATTGGGCACACTGAACAGGTGAATCATGTCAATATAATGCTTTATGGAATGTTGCCATGGTAGGGAGAATGACATAATCACATTTGCCTCCTTAAAGGCTTTATGGTACTTGTAGAATTTATCTAGGGCATCTTGGATCTGCTTGAGTGCCTGTTCATTGATAATGTTCTTCCACACCAAGTAACAGAACTCCAGGAATATGTGCACTGTACACACCATCTCAGGTGGGACATGGCCATCAATTGCTAGCAAATAGACCTATTGTATTTAGTGCTAGTTTGAGCTATGACAGTCGAGAGCAACAGAGAGACCATATTTACTTTCATTAATGCCTTGGAGTCATTTCCCATCCATTGCTTAAAGTTGCAATCCTGTGGAAAGTGCTGTTGACCTGCAAATGATGCCACTGCTGCAATTCTATGCTGTGTTCATGAAACAAACTTATATCACATGAGAATTACTCTCATCACCAATCAATGTCATCAAGTATTGCTCAAGTAATGCTACTGCTGTATTCAATATTAAGAAACCTCTCAATCCACTCCACAGGATGGTCCTTGAAAATGCCTTTGATTAGTTGATGCAAAATATTGAAAGCAATCAATATATAAATGTCTGTGTGGGAAAAATCATTCATGAAAGGCTGTGTAGTTCAACAGAAAAATTTAGTTGCATGTTACATGGAAGCTTGAGATACATATAACATACCACAAGATTAGTCTTTGCTCGTTGTTAGGTGACTTGAATTGCAGAGAGAGAAGCTAGCTATGTGTGGGTGAAGGTGCGAAGCACCTCCTGGCCGTGATCTATGAGAACCTGGGGCCTGAGTGTCAGCTGTGTGGATGGGCTGGGAAAAGCCTTGCATGCAGCTGGTTGTGGGTGAATGGTTTCCAGAGAATGCAACAGCAAGGGTCATGTGGGGCAATTCTAAGGGGCTGAACAGGCCTGAAAGAATCAAAAAGGGTGTGGTGGGTGGGCGAAAAGAAAGGAAGAGGTCGGTGCACGGCTGGTAGGCTGCTAGTGAAAAAGACAAAGAGAGAGAGCTATTGAGGCACAGCCACTCACACAAAGACCAAATTCTATTCCTACTCACGTGCTCGTACTACAAGAATAACCATAACAATACCAACTCATCCCATAATACACTGACATCAATATCCTCCACCAGTAGATTCATGTGTTCTTTGCATCGATAGAGTGCATTCATGTCAAGCTCTTTGTTCCTTGCCATACATCTAGACATGTACAATGTTAACAATACAATACTTGGTCAGCTCTAGAACTCACTTACTTTGGACACCGGTTACGGACAATACATGCTAATAATACTGTACTTGTTCTTCATAGTTGGCTATGTAAGGTCCAAGGGTGAAAATGATGCACTGATAGTAGCTGTTACGATTGACTAGGGGGACACCTCTTTTTCCCTCCCAATGGACATCCCCTCCACCTCCCTGTGGGACGACCTCATGTACGACGCAGGGGATTACTTTCACGACGCCCCTTTGACCCCCAATGACGAAGGCAATGCCTTCTGAACTCCGACCATCAACACCACCGACAGAGCTATGCAAGGCGGTGAACACTGGATTCTGGCTGTGTTCCATTTCCTTCTATTTCATACTACTATATTTCACATCGGACAGCATCCCCTCGGCAGTGCTCTCTCGCACACTGCCTTGTAGTTCCTACAAATCCCCGATTCGATCTAAGACCTGATCTCCCCCTCTATATTTAGTATTTATTAACAACCTGCCCTAAAGCCCCAAAGTACTATAAATAGGGACGCTTCTTTCATGTAAACCTTAACCTTGATATACACAATTCACCGTGTAAAGTCAATCACCATCAAAGTTCCGCTTCGCTTCAATCTCACCTAGATCTGGAAGCCATCTTCTCATTACTCTTGCTATTCGCAGTAATAGCAAGTGGGGTACTTTGTACCATCGCTCTTAGTAGGGCTTGCCCTCTATAAGCATGGTCGGCTTGCTGTTCGTCCAAGAAGCGCCAGCCCACGTTCGGGCTTCTGCACAGTGAGCTACATCTGCGGAGTAGCGACAAAGCCTTCTCTTGGCATATTGGAGTCGAGGCCCTCCGAACCACGCAATTGGGGAACTGAGAAGGTGCCGATTGTAGATCAATAAGGATTACACGGTCACGTGTCACAGGTTACGCAGGTCGCGTAACAGTAGCCATTAGCAAATCGTTGGACTTTCCATGTAGTCATAAAGGCCTTGAGGTGCTCAAGAATATTTGATACTGATCAGTGGAACAACTGGCATCAGAATTTACTGAAATAACTTTTCAATACTTATCTATATAATTACGTAGTTAGCCAAGACTTATACCTTTCAGACACCTAGAATGCTTAGGTCAGACAATTATGTACATCAGATGCTTACACTATATCAGTCCAGGCCTTAAGCCTAGACCATCATGTCACACGCACATCATAAAACATTCTAGTACATTCCATGCCAGCCCTAAATCATGGTCTGTGCATACTCACAAGCAGCATAAATAGTAGGGTACTTGTCATAGATAGTCCCTATTCTTGGAATTACCTTTTATCTCTTGAATATTGGCTTCAGCCAACCCTTGAGTATTGTCAGTTCCTTTTATTTATGAAAGGTGGATGTTGCCACATATTCCCTGGTAGCTGGCATGCAGTAAATTCAGCATCGGCAAACATTGGCACAGTTAAACAAACACAGAATATACTTTTCAGCATTGCTAAGAAAGCAATGAGCATGACACTGTTCTTGTGTGAGTGTCGTGCAGTGTTGTGGAGCTTACTGAGGGAAAGGTAGAGCAGATAGTAGTTGTGTTGGCCTGTTGCAACTGATATGGTGATCTTGTTAGACCCAAGGATAATAGGTACCAATGCAGTGCCATGGGTCGATGGGTCTTGAGCAATGACATCCTATAGAATGATTAGGCCACTGGCTCATGGTTAGTTTAGTTTAGGGATAACTTACAGCCTTCTCCCATGCGGACATGAAGTCCTGCCAGTGATGCATGTCTGTGACCACATCGTACTTCCTATAAGGTACATAGTCCATTCTGTCCTTGAAGTTGGTGTTGCCAATGATTTGCACAATAGCACATTCAGGATCACACATCCAGATGTTATACACATCGTCCATTCAAGAAGTAGGATTGATTGTTTGGTCACCAGTATACTTTACTCCAAAGGAATTCCAAGTGACATTGTCCACTTTTATGCTGTCAATGAAGTTGTACAATTCAGCACAGCTGCTAAATGGTGGCCAGTCACTGTATTTTTTGAGGTATGCTGAAAAAATGTCTAGGAGTTTGTTGATGTTGGAAGATGACATCTGAATCTGTGTGTATAAGAGGTTGGCCAACTCAGATTTCATGTGGTCCTTGAATGGATTCCAGTCATCAGGTCCCTTTGTGGAATATGATAAAGTGGGGCAACTGGTGGTAGGAAGTTCCCATTGGCATCACAAGGTCGGCCTGCAATAAAATATGAGGTGTCAGCATCTGAGACCATTAGAGCAGTCATATTTACCTGTCGATTTAGGGTGGTAGTTACAGTATACCTTGGCACTGGGTCCATGCCATTGTGAGTCAGCAGCCTCACTGTTCACTCCCATATGGGGTGCATGGGTTTTATCACTGGTTGGATCAAATGAGTTGTCAGTTTGCTTAGTGAGGCTGGAGGGATTTCTAGCCACCAAAAAGTTGGGGTGGAAGCAATTAATATGATTGGTAAGGCCAGACTTGTTCCCAAACCATTATCTACAGTTCAGAAATTTACACTGAATGTGGATGGGCATATTGGCATGGCAGCTGGAGCACACAAAGGAAGCAGACATGGATTTTGACAAGATTCTGATGAAGGCAGTTGAAGCATGAGCCTGAAGTGTGGAATATATGAGTAGACGTTTGACTGCGAGCTAAGACTTATAAGGTTTGAAGACTTACAATGCCATTTTTTTTTTTTTTCGAGATACAAAAGGGCAGCAGGGACAGGTCACAATTTTTCATTCCCATTTCACTGCTTAACCTCCACACTCATTTCTGATTACTTTGAGTCACTCATTCAATTATTTACTATGAAACCCTCCAACCCACTCACCTCTGCATGGCGGACACACAAAATAAATGCTGACAAGCATCTGGATCTGCCAAATGCCCCCGCCAGACGACACACACACTCTGAAAAATTGGCTGACAATGCACAGAGAATGGATCAGCAGGAGATGCAACATAACAAGGTGCTACTCACATTGGATACCATTGCTTTCATTGAGAAAGAGATGGAGGCAACACAGTCAGCAAAGCATGCAGCCCTAAAGAAGGGCATTCACCCAGCCAAGAAAGCAAGTGCAAAGAACAGTGTTCCTGCTGCTGATCTAGCCAAAGCCCTGCATAAGTAGGTTTTCCAAATACAATATCAAAACTAATTGGAATGCGACATCAACCTCACCTTAATGAAAACAACAAAGACAGGGCACCTGTGTTCACTGGGCCAATGCCAAGACAGCCCAGCAATGGGCTTGGTCTATGTGATCTACTCACAGTGGCACAGACTTGCTGCCTGAGAGCAAAGCAGCTGGTCTCAGCGGTAGCCAAAAGCCATGGTGGGTCAGAGGCCACACAGCCACAGACTGACAGGTGCAAACTGGAACACATTTGAACCGTCAACGGGTAAGTACTTTATCCATTGACAATCATGTTGCTACTAACCAAGTCCACCCTCTTTTTTGTTAACCTATTGTGCTCGTCATCCAGGACTGGTCCAGTCCACAAAACACAGGTATTGGCCAGGGTCAAGCACTGGATGACAAACATGAAAAAAAAAATCATGAAGTTGCTTCTGAGCCTCAGGAATGTGCTCCCTCTATGAGCACAGCACCCTCTGCTGTGCCATTGATCATACTATCTGATGCCACACAAAGTACAGTGGCCACCAGTTTGGACAATGAGCAAAGCAAGGTCAACATAGACAAAGAAGATGCTCACTATGATAGTTTTGGGGAAGATGACAATGATAGCCTAGAACATGAAGATACCCTGAAGGCTGGAGTGGACAAAAAGTGAGTAGAGCATAATGGATTATTGTCAGTCACACTCTCATCTTTTTTTTTTTTTTGCTGGCAGGTTACTCTTGTAGAACTCACTCAGGTCTTGCCTGTGCTACAGGATGGACTGGCAGGGCTGAAGCGAGAGTATAGTGATGCCAATACTGACAATGCACCTGGTATCACTAGTACATGTGAAACCTGGAAGGAAGACTCAGGCAAGGTAACAGAGCCAGATGAGCCGATGGAGGAGGGTGAGAACAGGTCCCAGCTGATAGCAACAGGGCGCCACATTAATATTGAACTGCCTGCCACTGGCAGTGCTGGGTGTCACCTCATAGCAGCTTCTCGCTTTACCAATTAGGTAAGTCTTGATCAAGTGGTAATAAGACAGTTATCCAATAACATGTAGTCTTGCATCAACATGCTTGCCTGGCCAGCTAAAAAAGTCAAGCAGGCCCCAACAGATGACAAGAACATTCATAGTCACATCTCCACCTCTCTGCCAAGGCACTCCACTGTATCAAAGACATCCAGTCCTGTCATCAAAACACCTTCAGACCTACCCCAATCTGAGATGTCAAGCTTCACTCCTGGATGCCATAGCTGTTCAAAAGCCAGCCTGCCAGCTCAGCTACAGGTTGAAGGTAAGTGGCAAAGGGTGCTGATGCTGACCTTGCTGCTGTGGGCAGGTGGCAACGATGATGTTTGGTCCATCATGCACACCACAGTTATATCACACTCCCCTTCTTTGTGTTATATGAAGCGTACCAAAGGAAATCTCGATACTAGTTATCTATCTCTGGCGATACTCATGAAGAGACTGACATCAGAGATGCTAACATTCACAAGATACGAGGTCAAAGTTACTAGCAACTGCTAGTCAAGGTTATCTTCGATCAAGTGATGAGACTTAATGTACACTTGTATTGCATAGATCAAGAATGGGGAATACATGGTAATGACGACATATTTATAGGAGATAGCAATGTGCACAGACCAGTGTGATGAATAAGAAGAAAGGCTCAAGAAAGAAAAGAGAAGAACTTGAGAGAATATCAAGGAATACGGTGATGTCAATAGAACACAAAGGAAAAATGGTGGAAGGTAGGAGCACATGTTGTTATAAGAGAAACAACATAGGAGAAAAGAGTTCAATTAAAGGTGTAAGAGAAGAATGGCATTAGTATTGACAAGAAAGAGGAAACTAACATTGGAGATTGAGACATGTCTCCATGTCCATACAAATGAAAAGTAGAAGAAAAGAAAGATGTGTAGGTAAAGTAAGAAAATTGTAACACTTTGTGGACTATGACAAGGATCTCAAATTGTCTAGTACAATGGATTTCGACCTCCATGGGCCAATTGTCTCAGTGGTATGTCTGGTTTCTCATATTGCTCGGTTGCATTTGATAGAGCAATAAAAGGCCAATCAACATTTGTATGACTAGCACCATAATATTGGCTCAACCGCACTTGCAATCATAATCAGTTTTTTGAAGTGTGTGTCCAGTGACTGTGAGGCCCAAGACATGGCCGACATGCTCCTTGAGAGCTTTTCTTTTCTTTATCAGGACCTCAATGCTAGCAAGCCAAAGAAGGCCTTTTACTTGCAATATGGCACATCTTCAGTATGTGAATGGGGTGATGAGGTGCAAGATACCTGTTGTTCCTCCATTGCACACCTACTGTTGCATAATTGGACTATGTGGGGCAACGGTATGTTTTATTGATAAGAAAAAAACACTAACATTGACAATATAGCATTTGTAGCTTGAGCAAGTGCTACAATTGGTCTCAGAAGGACTCATCACATACAAGACAATCCAAGCCTTTAAGGAAAAGATCACCACTCCCAAGATGCCACTCAAGGTGAATGAGCACTTTGGCAAGAAAAGTACCATGGCGCTTGCATTTTCCTCATAGAACTAGGGCACGTCAATAAGGAAACTCACTAAATGGGTAAAGAAATGGACAGTTGGAGATATAGCAGCCATTATTGATAAAGCGCAAAGGGCTTCATTCACATTGTGCCCCAATCACAAGGAAAACCCATCTGCTGTGCTAACCGAGAGTGACTTATATGCTGACATCTGTAAGTCTTATCATGGAGCAATACTGTTGCTAATTGTTGTTGTATTTATATTTCAGGATCTTGATATCCTCGTTGTCTCAGCCCTTATGCATGAAACAACCAGGCCTTACCGGAAGGCACTAGCAACAATCAGATAGTGACAATGAGAATGAATCAAGTAGCTCTTGCAGTCAACCAGTAAAGGTGGGGAAAGACCAAGAGGACAAGACTGAGGTCCTCTGGCGGCAACTTGGGCCTTTATATACTGTACTATCTAGGAGTTTACACTTGTGTACAGTAGATCTAATAATATGCTACATATGCTACATGCATAATCAGTGAGGCTAACATGAGGGAAACATGTGTATCAGTACAGCCATGGAATGGAAGAGAAGCATAGCATGAGGAGTACATGAGGCAAGTGAGTCATAGATAGGGGCATGAAATGAACATGTGTCTGTCTAGACTAACATGTGTGATCCTGCAGGTGAGCATGAGGCAATCTAGACCTTGGATGAGTCAAGGTGAATGGCATGAGGCTGCCATGAGGTTAATGGGTCTAGATCTCTGCATGGACTTGAGCATTTGGCAGATTTGGGTTATAGGGGTAATAGATAGGGGCTAAATGCAAAAGTCAATGTATAAAATAGGAAAAAATAGTAGAAATAAAGGGAAAAATAATATGGTCTATAACAATACACCTGTTTTTTTTCGTTGTCCTGTACCGTGTTTTCCCCAATACCACTTCTGGCTGTGCTGTTTGAATGCTTGCATAAACACTTCTCCAATACCCCTCACTTGGCCCTTTGCAGCTCCCTCTTTTTGGCCCTGGTCTTATTGCTTACTTTTTATTTACTGCATGGCAGCTGGTGTATTGTGGTGCCATGCTTATTTACTTCATCAGTAAATTCACAGCATTCTTTATTTGGCTTGTCTGGTGCTTCCTGTATCTAATTTGTCTCACGACATAATTTTAGTACCATAAGTCAATCAAGGCAGATAAATGAGGTTCACCAAGCCTTTATGTGCTTATTAGTCTTTAATCAATTTTACAATTAGATGGATTAGATGCGCCATACAAAATTAATCTACTTAGACGTGTGCATAGCATTAGGAAAGAAGTACAAAATATGTAGTAGTAACTATGATGCTTGGATACTGACACACCTTCTGCTCCATCTGATTTATCTCCTGCAACTAAAAAATAACTGTATCCAACTAGTAGTACTATGTGTACCCAGGGCAGGTACTGTAGGTTATGAGTGGAGGGTGAGCAGGGGCCAGCATGAGAGTATGTATGCAGTAGTGACAGCATGACTTGGTCTTTCATAGTTTGCTCCTGGAAGGAATAGATGATGCTGTTTACAAGGCAAACCTCAAGACGTTCATCGATGTCTAAAGTGCCAAGAGTGGCAATGATCTTGGTAATAGTCTCCATAACCATCTTCTGGTATGGCTCTGCCTTGTCCTTCAGCTCATTCACTATCCTTCCAGTGATCTCTGAAACACCCGATTTCTGCATGAGTTCCATAGTAGTCTTCACAACCTTGCAATAGTTATGTCTATCCAATGCCATATGACGAACCCAGAAAGTCGGGGAGAATATCTTGTTTAATGTACTGCACTGTGATACCCTCCATAGCAGCATATTGTCATCAGACGTCTGGAATTCACAGATGAGAATGACAGTGACTTCTTTGGTATAGTAGAAGGCATACTCAGGGTCCATGAGGAAATGATGAAGCTGGTTGCTTTCAAGAAGGTGGCAAGATCCTTGCCATAGTGCAGATGGATACTGAGCCAAAGAGATTTGAGCACCTTGTTGAAGGACTCAATACCATAGGTGTGCAGCTTTGGTCAAGGCGGCGAGACCAAGGGCCATCATGGTTCACACTTTCTGCTGCTCGTCCATGAGTCCATGGGCGATACAGTTTACAAGGTTCTGCAAGTGAGGAAGCATGGCACAACCCATCACAATGGTAATCTGTTGAACAATTCGAATGTCGGTGTGACACATCTACCATGACTTTTTGCTGCAGGAGACAGCCATAAGGAAGGGAGGTAGCAAAGAGATACCAAGGGCAGATGCAACAACAGAGAATGCACAGGCAGTCATATTATGAATGTATTCATCAGTGTGATCAATATCAGGACTCATGGTGGAGATCATATGGGCAAGACCAGCCACTTTTGAGAGGTTGGATATAATTTCATGCCCTTCGATGCGAGCATAGTAATCCTCATTGAGAAGTAGTGATTTGGTGATGACAAGTTTGTATAAGACATGGTCAATGACCTTGACCAGTAGATGTTGTTCTTGATCTTCCAGTGTGTGTTCCATGAGTAGTGGGAGAATTTTGTCAAAGAGTGGACCAGTACCAAACTCGCAAGCTTTGTTTGTGATCTGATAGAGGGCAGTCTTTCGGATAGGTGGAGTGCCATTCTTAATCCTGTCTGCACATCTGGCTCATCCGCAAGCCAGTCAAACCATTGGATCAGTGCATAAGAATATAGTTTACCGTTTGTGTAAGCAAATGAGAAAAAGCAGAGTGCCTGTGCAACTTCCATGCTGAGCATACCATCAAAGGAAGAGTCTGTGCTGACAAGCACACAATCATATCATGGTGCACTGCCACACCAAGATGGATTGGCACAGATCTGTTCTCAGCAGAGGCCATTGACCCCACTTGGGTCACTTGGAGCCATGAAAGTAGCTGTGGCGAAATGGACAATCTTCACCTTTATTGAATCCAGGAGTTGAGTACAGTGGTGAGTGGAGGCAAACAGTGAGTCGTTGTTGAGTTGTTGTGACAAAAACTGCCCAATGAGGATGGACAGGTCTGGAATGCCCAGCTTGACAGAGAGGCTAGAGATGGTCTTCACATGGCCATGAGCTTATATTGATTGACATAAGTCTGAATGGTTACATATGAATAAAGCAATGTCAAGCTCACCTTGTGTCTGAGCGAGCTTAACATCTGAATGTGCTAGCCCAAGGGATTCATGTGCCACACTAGTAGCCAGCAGCACCAGGGTTTCTTGATGATAATGATATGCTTCGATTCAGTGATGGATGTCGATACACCATTTGGTGTGCCAAAGAGCTGAATTAATGATTCCTAATGGGTGAGGGAGTGCTGGCAGGGGAGAGAGAAGTTGTCGCAAATACCAACTTCCCAGAAAATCTCACAATATTGATGGAAGTGATTAAGTGCATGCCTTAGGTCATGCAAGGACTTCTTGTAAATAATATTGTGCCAGACGATATAACATACTTCGAGGAAAGCACAAATCGCCTGTATCATATCACTTGGGACATGTCCCTCAATCGTGGGTAGGTAGACCTGTTGTTGTGAATATCAACAAATGGGGAGAATTCGATAAACTCACCTTCATCAGCTCTTTTGAATCATTCCCAGTCCACTGGATGAAACCACGGCTGTCTGGAAATCGCTGCAGTCCAGGAAAGGGAGGAACAATAGAAATGCTTAAAAGAATGTAGCAACAGTGATTTAATATTCAGACGGGAGTTTGAGTGAGAAAAGACTTACCAGCAATCAATATCAGCCAATCGTGCTTTTGTGCCAGCCTTTTCATATCTGTGTTCCAAATATCTTGTGACCCAATCAATGAGGTGATCTTTAAATACTCCTTTCACCAGTTGGTGAAGAATATCTGGTGTAATAAGTTGGCAAATGTCAGTGCGGGAAAAGTGGTGTGTGAATAACTGAAACATGATCTTCAACTCAAGTGAAATTGAATAAAGGAATATGCAATACCATGATGCTGACATCGGCACCCCAATCCTCCCATGCCATCATAGAAGTAGTCTCCTCAGTGATCACATCCATAAGCTCAGCAGTTTGTGGTAGTCCTCCTCCATCGAGGTTGTTAGGAAATGCAATGCATCTAAGATGAGTGGATAGTATGAATGTCTGTTGTAAGGGTAGTTCTGTGAGTGCAGACTCATCTTCCACACCAATTCTGAACCATGCCAGATATGAGTACCTGTTCAGGATAATCAGCGATGTAAGAGCCAACTTCAAAAATAACCCAGTGGTATCAATTGTCAGAGCAACGTAACAATTCAGGTGTCATCATTGCAGGTCTGAGGGTTGTGAGTATTCATGCCATCACAACATGGAATAATTGCTTCTTGAACTGCCGATATATAGCATCATCGTATTTCCTTGCCACTGGGTGAAATGAATGGTAATAATAGATGACAAGAACAAGACTACATACCTTTTGGAATGGCTAGGAATGCCAACAGCTCAAACCCGTTTCCATGCACCCGTCGGATATTATTGTGAAGGTTCCCGATTGACATGTACATTGGCCAATAATCTTGCTGACCAGTTTCCACAGTGATGGTCATTTTGTCACTGCCTAGAACAATAGGCACAAAGGTTGTGCCATGTGTACGTGCATCCTGTGAAATATCATCCTACATTTAACGGTTAGACATTGAGTAGATCAAGGAGGCAGGCAACTCACTGCCTGTGTCCATGCCCAGTCTTCTGACATGAGGTGTTCATACCGGCAGGTGTTGTCAGTATGCGTGAAGTCCTGGTAAGGGACATAGTCAACATAATCATTGAACTCAGGGTTAGATAACATATCCCGTGTGAGATGCTCAGGGGACCAATAGAAGAATTTATACATCTTGGTCATCCTGGATGGGACAGTCCCTGGTGGGCATTCTCCATTATACTGTAACTTGAAGCTGCACCAAGGAATGTCGCCTAGTGTTGTTGCGTCAATAGTGGCATAGAGTTCCTTGTGGTCGACATATGAGGGAATACGTTCTGTGGAATTTCAGGAGAAGGGGGGGGCAGGTAAATGAGGATCGATTGGATTCCCACCTGCATTATATGTTTGGCCTGAAATACCATTAGTTAACAGTGATGTGGGTTCTGTGACATACCTGTGAGTTTGTCATGATAGTCTTGTAGAATACCAGATACCAGCTGAGTAGCTGGTTGGACTGGACTTGACTAAGCAGACAAGCTGGTCAGATTTGACTCAGAGGACAAATCAAAGGTAAACCTATGGATCAAAAACTGGTGATGCTTTAGTCCTGCTGGTATTTTAAACCACTGGTGATAGTTGGCATATGGACATGAGATTCGGCAAGCAGTGAATGCTTGTCAGGATGACATAGTAGTGGGTTGTCTAGACACAGGAATTTGTGGGACAAGTGAAGTGAATTGGCCATGCTTTGGTCATTGAAACATTCACACCATATTTATACCTTATTTGACACCCCCATCCCACATCATCGACACTAACAGGCGATACCATCGCCTATGTCCCACACAAACTCCCATCCTACCATAGACACACACAGACATCAGATAATACCCAGCCACACGACAAGACAGTCTAGCATGAATTCTAAAAGCATAGCAGTCACATGCAACTCTAAACCATGCCATACCCCATGATCTTGTGCGTGCTGCCTAGCGCTGCCCAGTCACAAGTCCAGCACGACTCTAAACGGCAACCCCTCAACGACTTCAAATATCAAGCTCACACCACTGAGCCTCTGATATGTGAACCATCATCACCCATAGTATCACATATGCAGGCCATACAATGATACACCGTGTCCTCGGACACACAAAGACATCGGTCGAGCTTTACCCCACAGTAGATATCCTCCGATACAACTACCGATTAGGCTTTGCCACATGGCAGATACCTTCTCAAACCCTTCAATCTGCCACTGCAGGTCATTGCCTCCATCTCAGATGCAGGCCCCCCTTATCTATACAGATCCCATCCACAATGCGATCTCAACCACCCATTGATAGCTCTATCTTATGATACAGCCCTCGACCCTTATCTATAGATCCAGGAGATCTCACCCATGCAATGCACCAAGCATGCCCCTTTCATATCATTTCATCATCTCTATCTATTAGTAGTAGTTTCATATATCACACATAGCCTTGCCCTTAAGGTGATTAGGACTATTCTCTAAGCTCAATGCACCTCTCACACGCATCTCACTCCATCATAGATACTTCAGCCATTGAACAGACACTGACACCTTCCCGTTCCTGTGATATCATACCCAGTACCCTATGACGTCACAGCCCCGCACATTTCATGCACAACTATCAATGATGCTATATGAGTAGATATTAGCCTAGACCCTATGTCACAGAATGTTCTAGTATGTTCCACACCGGCCCTCAAGCATGGTCTGTGTGCAGCCTCGGTAGTATATAAGTAGCTGGTAGTGGACCATGTAGAATTCCCTTAATCTTGATATACGCTCCTCGCTCTCTTGCATATTGTCTTAGTTGGTAATGCTTGAGATATTGAGTGTAGTATTTTCCTTCTATTGTTGGTAAGATTCTTTCAGTCATGCTGGTGTTTTAAACCATGAGTGATGGCTGGTGCATGCACATGAGATTTGGCAGGTTGTCCGGGTGCGAGGACTTGAGGAATGGTAATCAGGTGAAATGGATAAGGTGATGAGTGAGAGGGATACAGCTGTCCAGCCATGGAACCTTGTTAGAAATTGTTCAAGACAGTAACACACACAACAGTTTACATACACATTTTTTTTGTCTCTTTCTCCTTTGCTCACACAACCTGCAGCCTTCTGTTATGACAGTGATTGTCCTCAACGACAAAGTCCACAAGGCTCAGGCTATCTCACAGGCTACACTGGTCCTGGCTCAAAGATGGGAATGAGGGTGGGGGTCTAGTCCGTTCAACACCAGCCTACAATGACCAATGGCCAAGGCAATGACTTTAGGTGGGGAACAAAGTGGATTCGACTGAGGTATCAGTCGTCCAAGTAGCTAGTTTTTATATGTTACAGGTATGTGCACAGACCAAGCTGTGTGTGTGACTAATTACTATAAGTGTATATATGTAAGAAGTGTTCGTGAGAGTGAAAAGACGGAAATGAGTGTGGGAATTGATGAAGTGTGAGAAAGAACAGAGATTAATAACATGAGGTATGTCACGTGATTAGGTTCTAGACTTTGTCACGTGATTGATTACATAAGTGTTCTCACGATCACGTATTGTGGTCATGTGATTTTTATAAGTGAAGAAATGATGCGTAAAAGTTTTGAAAATATTCATATTATAACACCTTCCTCATTACTCTTGAAATGTCTCACCCTGCCACTCATGCTAAAAATGCCAACCAGTGTCCTGGCCTCATTTTACTGGAAGGCATGCAAAAATGATGTACTTCAGAGCAGAAACAAGCTGACAATGAGCAGACCAAACAGGAGTGTCTTGAGCAGGAGGCCACATGAGAATGGAGCATCAAATGCATTGCTGATATAATGGATCAGTCAACACAATGTGAGAAACATGCTCGTACTCACCCTCCTCAGCCAAGGCCACAGCCTTGCATTGTTTACAAGGCCTCATCATTGGTTGGACAAGCCTCATATGAGGCTGAAAACAACCAGGTGGGAGTTGTCTCACATGACCTGGAAGTGGAGCAGTTAGAAGAGGAGAGAAGCACAAATGGAGTTGACAAACCCTTAGAAGGCAGCCAGCTTCCTGATGACATGCTATGTAAGCCCACACAACATACCTTTGAGACACTGTTATCTGATTTACAATCTAGATGGCAGCCAGCTGCCAGATGACATGCTAGGTACATTACGCACCTTCGTTATTGCACATGAAACATTAATCTGATTCATCATTCTAGTCAGCAGTCACTGGTTTTCTGATAACATGCTAGGTAAGCACATTCAAATATTCACACCCCACTCCACTATTGCAGTAATGCAACATTATCTCATGTTGATCCATTGGATAGAGTGTTCGAACACCAGCAATAATTAGGAGCCTGGGAGTGCTGCTGACCAGAAGCAGAAGCAGGCAACCACTAATGCTGTGTAAGTGCCCTCTTTGCTCACCTGTACAATGCTTCCGCTTACTGAAACTGTCCTTTTCTACTGGAACTTCCTCAATGACTTGTATCAACAAAGTATCAAAGACAATATCAGTGGTGTCGGGACAGTAAAGGACTGGGCCAATAAGATCAACTCTGCAAAACCAGTTCACACCCTTATAGCTTAGCATTCGCGTGGTCATGGCCATGGCTCTCGACATGGCCGGACTACCTCCAGCACTACCAACTCTTGCTTAAAAAGCCACAAGGAAAGTTCAGCAAGCACCACCTCTAATGCGCATGGATCTACGACCTACAGCAATTCCAGTTTGAATGCTAGTGGCTCAAATGCCACACATATTTCATATATTGACAATCTTGATGAAGATGACTCACAACCACCCCCATCTACTCAACACGATCTTTCACAACACAAGCAAGTAATGGTAAGTCCTTAGAGTATTCATTGTACTCTTGACTGATGATATATATTTTTTCACATAGATGATTGATGTTATATATAAGCAACTCTGAGCCAGATGAGGAAGTGGGGCTCCAGCATCAAGTGGAAACCACAAGCAATGTGATCCCTCCTGGCAGTGACACAGTTTGTTTTGCCACAGTCATTTATTCACTGCACTAACTCCCCATATTGCAGTCACTTTCTGTCCCCCTGTCTTTTAAACATGCACAAACGTCAACATCACAGTGTCAGGGAAGTGGTGCCAACAAGAAATACATCAATAGTGACCTCCCAAATGGTGCAACAAACAATAACATGTGGCAGCACGTTTTTATCTCAACAGTGGCACACCTGGCTGGCACTTATGAGAATGCTTGGAGCATTCCCAATGATAGTGTTACGGTCAACCAAGGGGGGTACCAATTTTCCTTGAGTACAGATATTCCGACCCCATCCTTATGGAACGACCTTCTCTTCGACACGGGGGAATACTTTCCAAACACCCCGTTGACCACCAACTCTGAAGGCGATGCATTCTGAAGTCTGACCACCCACATTGCCATCAAGGCTGCGCAAGACGATGGACACTGCCCCAAGGCTCTATTTCATTTCTCTATTTCATCTTTGTATTGTATTTCATCAAGGATAGCATCTCGGCTGTGTTCTCTCATACACAGCCTTGTAGTTCCTATACACCCCGATCCCATCTGAGATTCGATCTCTCTTTCCTATTTAATACTTATATCTAACCAGCCTCGAAGCCTTTTCACACCATAAATAGCGATGCTTCTCCCATGTAATTCCCTAACCTTGATATACACTAATTTACTGTGTAACATCAACATTCTATCAAAGTTCTGTCTCACTTCGATCTTGTTCAGATCTGGAAGCCATCTCTTCGCTCCTCTTACTATTTGTAGTGATAGCAAGTGTGGTACTTTACCATCGCTCTTAGTCGGGCATCCCCCCTCTAGAGCATGGTTGGCTCGCCGTTTGTCCAAGAAGCATCGGTCCACATTTGGGTTTCTGCACAGTGAGCTACATCTGCGGAGTAGTGACAAAGCCTTCCCTCAGCATATCGGAGTCAATGCCCTCCAGACCACGCAATTGGGGAACTGGGAAGGTGCCAGTTGTAGATCAAGAAGGATTACACGGTCATGTGTCAACAGTTACACAGGTCGCATAACAAAATATCAAGGTTATCAGCCCCTTAGTGCTACCAAGCCTAAGGCAACCTTCGGGTCTACAGGTGTAGACACTCCCTCACCACCATTTGATGAATCAACCTCTCCGCCCTCTTAGGACAAGACCCACCATCCTCAGAAGAAGAAGAGGCTACACCAACACGTGCTTCCAATTCATCAGACATGTCTTCCTCCAGAAGAATCGGATCATCTTGGGATCAACGAGACTATTACAACCCAGACCCTCAAGACTGTTCATCTCCCCGTCCATCTCAAACTCTAGGTTTATCCGGTGGTCTCCGCTCTCAATCCATGACCCCATTGGAAGATCCCACCCCTCTGCCAAACTTAGAACCAGAGCCGATCAACGTAGATCCTCAAGAAGACATAGATCTATTCACAGATCACCCAGATCACCCAGAAAGTGACGACGAAGATGAAATGGTTGAACACAAAGCAGCACTACCAGAAGAATGGAATGGAGAAAGCGAAGACGCTAAAAGATGGCTCTTGGCAATGGAAGGGTACTTCACCCTTCACGACAACATGCCAGTAAAAGTCAGGAAGCATGTGCTCCTGAACAGGATGTCAAAGGGGAAAGAAAAGGGGTTCTCAGAAGCTTGGTTAACCAAGCTGAATGACAACACGGTGCCCGACTTGGAGAAAACCTACGAGAAGATAAAGCAGGCCTTTGCAGTCTTCTTCTGCCTATATAACAATGCTGACAATGCTCATGTAAAACTTGCCAGCCTCAAACAAAGAAACCTAGGAGGAAGCTTTGACAAATTTGTATCCCAATTCTCCCTACTGGCCATAAGGTCAGAAGTGCGAGATAAGAAAGCCCTCCTAGAATGGTTCCTATGAGGAGTCGACGACATAATCACCGAGCAACTCGCTCAATCAGATGTACTCACCAAACCAAACATGACAATGGAAGACATCTATACCAAGGCTGCTGCTATCAACACTGGCTATGCCAGGATCAGAGCAATGAAGCGAGGACCAAAACCAGCATATGGAGGAGGAGGAGGAGGAGGAGGAAGGCACAAAGATCCAAATGCAATGGATGTAGACCAAATCATACTCTCTTCCACCAAATGAGCCAAGAGGATAAGAGAGCAGAGATGCTTTATTTGCAACAAGAAAGGGTGTTCTACAAGAAAACACCCCAGATATAAACCCATGAGAAGACCAGCAGCACAAACAAGGGTTGTCACTACATCCCCCATCCCACGACAACAGGACTCGCTGGACCAGTATCTCGCCAAGGTATCCAGGAGTAGTAGCCAAGACACAGTTCTCAGAATGCTCAAGGCAGCCTTTGACATGGGGCTTGATGAGCGAGGACTCCCACTGGAGGAGACACATGAAGATGTCGCAAAAGAATGGGAGGAGTCCATGAACGTCCTCTCATTAGACCAGAATCCTGCAGCACCCATTAATCTATTTAGACCCCCAAAGACACATTTTTAAAAGGAGGGGGTGGACCAACATCACTTCCCTCCTTCATGATAGCCCCTGTATTTATTTCCGGATCGAAGAGTAATTCTATTCACATTCCTCTTTCGATCTGGAAGCAGGATGGCAAAATTGTTGGAACAAATGCCCTCATCAACAGCGGAGCAACCGGATGCTTTATATCAAGAAAAGCAGTACGAGATATGGGACTACCAGTGTATAAGCTCGATCAACCGATACGAGCCTGGAACGTGGATGGAACCCAGCACCAATCAGGAACCATCAAACAGAAGACCAACATTATGTTGGACTATGGAGGAGTGCAAGAGTGGCGGGACCTCTTCATCCTCAACTGTGGCAAGGATGAAGTCATTTTGGGACTTCCATGGCTCAGGGCGGTTAACCCTGATATAGATTGGAAAGACGGACAGGTAACAATTATGCTGTTGTCATACAGGTTCACGCATGGGGATCCCCCAAGAACCTTGAAACAGCGATACCTGCTGAGGTATCTGGAACACGATAAAGCTGAGTATGCACAGGATGGACTCTATGAAAGCTTCCATCACTGGACGCCTGAACAACAGGCAAAGTTCTTCAATGCACATGGGAATGTGCCAGAATTTGTCGTCAGAAGAGCAACCCTATCTATGGCAATCACCCAACAAGCACAGAAGAAAGAAGTGGCCCTACCTCTGGCCTTCAAAGAATACGAGGATGTCTTTGCTGAGAAGACCACAATGAAATTACTACTGTCAAGGCCCTATGACCATGCCATTGACCTAAAAGACACATTCATGCCCAAGCGAGCCTGAGCCCATCCATTGAACCCCGAAGAACAAAAAGCCTGCAGAGAATTCATTGACGAACATCTCGAAACTGGGTAAATATCTCCATCAAAATCTCCCCAAGCAGCCTCCTTCTTTTTTGTCCAGAGAAAAGATGGGAAGTTGAGACCCTGCCAAGACTATCAGTATCTAAATGAGCACACGATCAAAAATGCATACCCCCTCCCCCTCATCTCAGATCTCATTGACAAACTGAAGGGATTCTCTAGCTTCACAAAGTTTGATGTCAGATGGGGGTATAACAATGTGCTCATAAAATCAGAGGACCAATGGAAAGTGGCATTCCTCACCCCATTTGGACTCTATGAACCAAACGTAATGTTCTTTGGAATGTGCAACTCGCCAGCAACCTTCCAAGCATTCATGGATGATCTTTTCAGAGATTACATCGCAGAGGGATGGTTGGTAATTTATATGGACGACCTGCTGATCCACTCCTCGGATCAAGCAACCCATGATGCAAGGACTCAGAAGATCCTAGAATGCTTCTGCCAGCATGAAATGTACCTCAAACTTGAGAAGTGCACCTTCTCTGCCAAGGAAGTCGAGTACTTAGGAATGATTGTTGGGAAGAATGGGGTCTAGATGGATCCAGTAAAACTGAAGGCCATTCAGGAATGGCACCACCCAGGAAATGTGAAGGACATATGGTCCTTCCTAGGCTTCTGCAACTTCTACTGGAAATTCATCCCCTCCTTCTTGGACATTGCACGACCTCTGCTCGACCTCACCAAGCAGAAGACTGCATGGCACTGGGACGAACCACAAGAAAAAGCATTCCAGAACCTGCAGAATGCCTTCACACAAAAACCTGTCCTGGCCTTCCCCGATACCAACAAACCATTCACGCTTATGACCAACACTTCCTTAACCACCTCCAGAGCTGTACTCATGCAGGCCAACGATAACGGAGATATGCAACCCTGTGGCTATCTCTCACAGACTTTCTCTCCGGCCGAGAGAAATTATGACATATATGACAGAGAACTATTGGCTGTCATAAGGGGATTGGAGGAATGGTGACAGTATCTCTTCAGATCGCCCCATCCCATGACTGTACTAATGGATCACAAAAACCTCACCTACTTCAAAGAACCTTGAAAGCTGTCATGATGGCAGGCCAGATGGCTCCTGTTCCTATAGGACTTCAATGTCATGTATCACGCACTGCCTGGAAGCAAAATGGTGCCTGCTGACGCTCTATCTCAAAGAGACAAGGTCAACACTTCCAAAGACAATGAAGACGTGCAAATCCTACCAACCACTGCCTTTGACCATCAAATATGCCGCATTGACATGGCGCTGGCAAAGAAAATTGGAGACTCATCCGCAGTGGACCCCCTAGTCCTTTCCACTCTCCAGAATCTTGAAAAGGACCAACCACTCTTCACCCGTTCTAATATGACTGACTGGACCTTCAATGATGGACTTTTATATTTTAAGGGATGACTGTATATTCCGGGACCAGCTCGGCAAGCCATCATGCTTGCCACCCACAACTCTACCAAAGGAGGACATGGTGGCCACCTATGCACTGTCGCCCTCCTCTCAAAAAACTAGTGGTGGCCTGGATTATCTACCTTCATCTGCAAATTTGTCGCCAGCTGTGCTACATGCCAAGCCAACAAAGTCCAAACCCATCCAACAGTCCCCCTGGTAAACCCCTCACCTTCCAGGGCACACGTCCATTCCAGAACCTTTCCGTGGATCTCATTACTGACCTTCCTCCCATGAATGGCTCTGATTCAGTCATGGTCGTGGTCGACCATGGGCTTAGTAAGGGGGTAATTCTCGCCCCTTGCTCAAAAACGGTAAACGTGGCTGGTATAGCCCATCTTTTCTTTGATCATGTGTTCAAACGCTTTGGATTGCACCACAAACTGGTCTTAGATCGTGGCCCACAATTTGTGTCTGCATTTGCCCGAGAACTTGCAAGACTCCTCCAATATGACATAGCACTATCCACTGCCTACCATCCTCAAACAGATGGAGAAACAGAACGCTACAACCAAGAACTGGAGACCTACCTAAGGATCTTCTGTGATGGACAACCCCACCGTTGGCTAGACCTACTGCCTATGGCCGAGTTTGCACATAACTCCACCACACATTCGGTCATAGGAAAATCCCCCTTCAGCCTTATGCTAGGATACGAACCACGATTCTATCCCCTGCTCAGAAAGACCTTCCTCCCCGCACTGGAACAAAGGATGACCTCTCTTGATGAAGCATGAAAAGACGCTGAAGTGGCACAAATGATTGCCCAACAAAAAATGAAGAAGAGAACGTTCTCTTGCTTCAAACCATGGAAAATTGGAGAAAAGGTCTGGCTGGAAGCCAAAAACCTAAAACTACAGGTCCCTTCCAGAAAGCTATCTCCCAAAAGAACTGGTCCCTTCAAAATCACCCAAGTGGTGTCCTCTGTTGCCTACTGACTTAAGTTGCCAGCCCAATGGAAGATCCATGACATGTTCCACGCATCCCTACTTTCCCCGTATTGGGAAACCACGGAACATGGACCTAACTTCACATGCCCATTGCCAGAACTAGTCGGAACGGAGGAAGAATATGAAGTGGACAGCATCATCAATCATCGGGAAATCCCAGGACGAAGGCGATACCTCGTGCACTGGAAGGGATACACCACCTCTGAGCGGACTTGGGAAATGGAATCAAACCTAAGCAATGCTAAGGCAGTGCTCCTGGAGTATAAAAAACGGCATCGACTCTGATGGAGTTCCAATGCCCCAAGATATCTCCTCTCTCCTGATCACCATCTCCTGCATGCAAACCGCCCTCACCCAAGCATGCTTGCAAGTTCACTATCCAGACTTAGATATCCCCACCCATGCCAATAAACACCAGTGCTTCTGTTGCATCAACAGTTGCCCCTATCACTACCAGTGGTAGATGTCCTTCGCCTTCCTCACTCGCCGCCTCAGCAGACTTCCCTCTACCTCCCGATGACTCCTCTATGTGTCCATTCTCAAGAACACCAAGGCCCTCAGAGCCCTGGAGCGTAACTCCTTCTTCAACTCCGACAACTCTCTTGTACAGCTTGTACTCCTCTTCCAAGCCTACACCCACATTTGATCCCTGGTCACTAGGACCCCTTGGAGTGTGACAGGTTCCCCTCTATGGGAGCTCATTACAGGGAACGCCTGGGATTCCCCACAGATCACCACCCTCTCTGACATTGCCGCCACACTCCTCAAAGTTCAGAAATATATTCTCGACCTTCTCTATATCGAAGGCTTTGACCTCTGTGTCGCCTTACTTTCCGGACATCACTTCGAACATGCCATCCAACCCATCCTCAGGACCATGTCCAAAGAACAAAGAAACACATTCCTCTCTGCCGATGAAACCACTCCCAGCTACCCCCGCTCCTGCTGAAGTATTCCAACCCCCACCTCTGAGAATCTCCACAGAGGTGGAAGCGCTAACCAAGTTGATCTGGAGCCTACAGAGGGAACTAGACCAACGTCCACCAACTCCAATGTCACCCTTGTCAACGGGACCACCCTCTCCTCCCAACAGGGTCCCAATAGAACCAGCACTCCCCCTCAAAGAGAATCCACCCCCATATCCCCACCACCCATTTCCGAACCCACCAGACGTGTCTGCAGACAACACACCATGGTATTCACCAACAGCCTGCCCATCTGTACCACCGCCACCCATACTTCCTCTCCACTGGGGTGAACTACAATGAGGAGCCCTCCAGCTTCCTCCGTTCCCCATGTGGAATCCACAGCCACCGCTCTCCCAAATGGTACTGACACAGTGGATGGTAATACCAATACCCTGGATGTCACCTCCTCCACCCATGATCCTTTACCTTGACCAACCTTCGTGCCAATGCACTGCTTTGAGTGTAGCTCCACTGAGCATGTATGAAGCAATTGCCCCCACTACCATTGCCCCTTCTGTCACTTGGCAAGCCCCAGACATCCGCAATATCATTGCCCCGACCGATGATGTACCAGCTGTGGAGAAAGAGGGCACAGGCCTCAACATTGCACCAACTACGATGTGGCCTATGATCCAGGATGGGACCTCACCAACTATGAGGAGAACAGTGGAGAGAGGAGTTCCTGAGATGGAACTTCAGGGATATGAGGAGGGTAATGTTACGGTCAACCAAAAGGGGTACCAATTTTCCTTGAGTACAGATATTCTGACCCTGTCCTTTTGGGTTGACCTTCTCTTCAACATGGGGGAATACTTTCCAAACACCCCGTTGACCACCAACTCTGAAGGCGATGCATTCTGAAGTCCGACCACCCACATTGCCATCAAGGCTGCGCAAGACGATGGACACTGCCCCAAGGCTCTATTTCATTTCTCTATTTCATCTTTGTATTGTATTTCACCAAGGATAGCATCTCCTCGGCTGTGTTCTCTCATACACAGCCTTGTAGTTCCTATACACCCCGATCCCATCTGAGATTCGATCTCTCTTTCCTATTTAATACTTATATCTAACCAGCCCTGAAGCCTTTTCACACCATAAATAGCGATGCTTCTCCCATGTAATTCCCTAACCTTGATATACACTAATTTACTGTGTAACATCAACATTCTATCAAAGTTCTGTCTCACTTCGATCTTGTTCAGATC
>JBBPNO010000346.1:0-27877 GCA_038090915.1 Boletus eberwhitei
TTCCCGCCTCGTTGCCCTTTTTTTTCATCCACGTACGCGACCTACCATTAGACTTGCGCGTTCCTAGAGCATGAATAAGCGAGGTGGAGCGATAGACCCATCACCATGCGGAAGGACTGGAACGGGGTATAGGAGCCGCCCGTATCACGCGTGGTGTAGTGCCCTGCTGGCATGGCCGTCATCGTACAGCGAATAATCACTTTAGACTCTGAATCAAAACCGACCGACCGACGAGCGGTGTGTGGTGCTCGTTGTACACGTTGCCCTCGATCGATGAACGAGGCCAGATTCATGATACCCGGTGACCCACTGCGGCGATCCATAAGTACCACAGAGGAAATTAGCGCAATGCAGCACCATGTATTGGCGAAAAAAGAGCATGCCAACTCCATCCGAGTCTGTTCGAAAGGTCACGCACGAGTATCACTTTGGCGTGTTATATCTCTTCACTAACATCGCATTAATGGGGTAGTGGTAACCTGGGTCGTTGCCATCGACCCGCCGGGGGTTCGATTCCCTCTTAATGCAATCTTGTGGCATTTTGTTTTTAGCCCGGTTTTCTTTTTCTTTTCCTTTTCTTTGACGAGGAGCTCCGTTTGATTGTACATGGCCTTGATTGCGTCCCAACTTGCCTGTTCCTCGTGCATGCATTCATGACTCACGGGCAATTCACTTTGTTCTCGTCAAGCACGACCACATACTTGACGTGGTACACGAAAGAGAGGACGTGGCTAATCACTGGGCCGAGCTAACCAGAATATCGAGACAAGCGATGGGTTCTTCTCGTGGCTATGACTGAAGCGAACAGGATATATTGGATTGCGCCAGCAGAGTACACCTTTACGCGAAATCTCAAATGTCGTGTTTCGTGATTAGGTCGGCTGCTGATGACCAGACTGCATAGGATTACGAGTAGAACTTTCTGTTCTCGTTGGGTCCGAACAAATCTTTTCTAATCTCCGGCAACATCTATTAGAGTATCAGTGGCCGAGACGTGTCGCTCAAAAGAAGCTGCTCACTCTGTCTTCCAGCAATCTTAAACGCTCATCCAGGGTGTTGTCGATCGTTATTCGCTTGCCGCCGTTCATGAGTTTGATACCTCCAGAACTAGTTGACGGTGTATCAGAAGCCTTGAACAATACACTAGAACGAAACGGAATCATACCCCTCATCGCTCAGTGTTCCCTGGACATCAAAAGCTACCTGACGACCGCTGAGCTGGTTGTAAGTCTCAGCAGCAGCTTCTCCGGCTTTTTGCACCTGCCCAACGTCTTTTTCGCGCACGATCAGCGTCACGTGTGTCTCCATGAGTTGGAGGAATCCTTGAATGATGGCCCCTTCGAGGAACTGCGTGTACCGACCCTCGTCCTCGGCAAACGTCATGACCTGCGAACGTGCCATCTCAAACAATTCCTGGACCTGCTCTTCCCTGCGATGCAACAGCTTCAAACGCGACTTGTTCGTCAGATTAGACTGTGCGCTAACGCGGTCGTTTTGAATGAGTGCACGTCACGACGAAGACGGGCGTTGAGCGTTGTATACGTACATCTTTTGCGCAACCTCGGCGCCTTTGCGTTTCTTTTCGTATTGCGCATCGATAGCTTGTTGTTCTTGCTTGACGAGTTTGGCCTACCGGGGGGGAACGACCATGAGCATGCGTCGGATGGACCACATCGGTTGGTTCGCGCCGCGTTGGAGAGGGACGCGCACCTTCTCGATCGCAAACTCTTCGTCCGCTTTGACTTTGATCTCTCGAGCCTTTTCCAAGGCTTCTTGCTTGATGAAAGCCACCTAGACACCCCCCCCGCCCGCGTTGAGTAACGTGTCACTGAACGGATCGAGGGAAGGGAACGGACCATCTTGTTCATCTCGCTCAATACTTCGTCATCGTTGAGGGGTCTTGCGGCCATGGTGCTGTACGTTCGTGGCGAAGGGGAATCGGAAGTTGGATGGTACGAGTAAAGCGCGAGGCAAGCTTGGTATGTGACTCAGGGTGAACAGCTCTCTGGACAGTGGAGCTGCCTATTCGCGGAAATCAAGCGCTCGATTCGATCATGTGACTAAGCCCCTGTTCAACGCGGCGTCAGTCAGTTCTCGCCAGCCACCCACCGCAGGTGACACTGAACAACTTTCCGATAAGCTCGACGGAGCGATTACACGAACAACTTGGTCACAGGATGGTACAGCCTTTTTCCGGTATATCCATGATATTACTGGCAGTGGACAGCGACTGACTCAAGTGGCAGAGAAACATTCTGCTCGCATAATGCATTCCAGGGTTGCGTGCAATATGTGAAGTCCATCAACACACTCGCATAGTACACAATCCAACTGGAAGGGGGAATTCTCAGCCCAACGTCACTTGTTTCAGCAGTTCAACGCTCAGTACCGGGACTACGTGTCCTACCCTGGGATGCTCTGCGCGGACTCACTGGCAGGCGGCGACAACAGGCGGTGCTATGACATGTTCTGCCGTTACTGGCTCCAATCCTCTGAGTGCCAACCTTGTGACTGGTACCTCAGCAGCATGGATTATCTGGCTCCTGTTTTTTTTAAAAAAAAATACCGACCATGACATAGCAGCTGGAAATGCAAATGGGTACTTTTTGTTCATGCATGCTTGGCCATCTGGTGAGTGTTCATTGTTTACCTCCGAACTGGATGGTATTTGCGACGATGACTCTGTGAAATAGACTACCGTGAGTACCTCTATGAATCCCTGTCTTAATTTTGCACTTGTACACCAGTATTAATCTTCAGATAAACTATTGGATTGCTGAGCACGAATGTTGACTTGTATTTATTGAATTGCACCAAGGTATGTTACCAACCATGGGATCAGAAGAGCGGAGCAGACGTAGAATACCTGCGCACATGGAGCTTAGACTGCCTTGGTCCTGTACAACATCAGCTCTGATTGGGTAACTCATGACGAGGTCAGTTTAACATCCTGCTATGTTGTTTGGCATATATTAACACCACTGTAGATGAATGTACAACGTTATGGTTGATTGAGTGCTGAGCTGCACTTGAACTTCCATGAAGAATAATGTGGCATTCAGTAGATTATCCTGGCATGTAATTTGGTGTACAGGTTGCGGGAACACACCAAAAGTAAGCAAAGTGCAAAGGTTGTTCGATCAACAAATGTACTTGTGTTTGAGAACAGTCACGGTATAACATCCATATCAGTGGTGTTGTATTGACACGACCAAATCGTAGTATGCATCCTGACTATGTACAATCACACCAACCTATTGTATAAACACTTTGTGATACTTGACATAGTGCTCGCTCGGTATCTAATATGAGAATGAAGGTTGTCGTGGAACATCCGAGATGGTTCATGTATGGTTAATTGGGTAGATATCTGCTGTGTGTGCCAACGGACCGTGCTGTGTTGAAGTTGCAAGCGTCGGATCGAATTGTGCCGATGGCCAGAAATGTTTTGAAGTAAATTCACAAAATCAACGTGGCGGACGATCTCAAAGCTCACCGTATCTGATGTGTCTGATTAGTTATCATTAATTTCCTCATGGTCCCGACTCCCCTGATGATTAGGGCAAAACCATTTTACCAGCTCTAGCCTGATCAGAGGTGCGCGTCTTCTTGGCAGGATCACCGTCAGCTTTCCCGTCACTGGAGCGGCAGAAATTTCACGTCCGCAACCGTTTCATGGTCAGCGCCATTGTCAACGAACGGCGAAGACAAGTCATATCGTGAATTAAGCCAGTGCCACGGGCTAAGCCAGTTCGCAAGCAACTGAGGATCGGCGTATCCGTAACCTAAGGCTTGACCTAAGTGACAAAATGGAGTGGGAATGCAAACCGTACGACAACCCTGCATGTGAGGAATTTCTGTGATCGAATCCATGTTCTTTTGTCCATTCACTGACAACTGTTCGTATTATGTAGCACCGTGAGTATGCAGTGAGCTTGAGATGGAGTCGACTAGTGGTTTGATGATGGTGTTGTTATTTGGGATGTCTCGGATGCTATGTCGGGTGATGTCGCGACTTCTGTTCATATCGCACGACAACCATGCGTATCGTCAAAGTCTTTGCGAGTCGTGCGTACCTTCCGGACTATTGTGGTGTCGCATTTGGCATGTGATAGACGATTTCGATCGAACTAACATTTGTAGCTAGGGACGGTGCCATGGGACCCGACCGGCCAAATATCGTCATGCTCCCCGATGCTCTATTTGGGTGGGTCTGTCCTTTTGCTCACCGCCTCCACGAAGCTCACGCTCAAGCGAAGCTTCGGTCTCATCCAAACCGAATTCCCATCATCATCACCCGCTCCTCCTCCACCCCAGGACGAGCCATCGCGCATCCTTGGAGCATGAGAATAGTTCGGTTCAGAGTGTCAGATTTCTAGGGAATAACGGAATAACCTATTCAGACATCTTCTCTTCGGGATTACCTGAAACTTCTTGCTAGCAACATGGATTCACCGATCGAGCTCGTAGGCGGTCGCCTATGGGCTTGCCTTCTCTCTTTTTATCAGTTCCTCTCGGGTTACCTACCCTACTCCCTTCAGATGCTGTTCAGACGGTTTTACTGCCTTGTAGCCGTCACGACATGTGCATCTCTCTCGTTCTCTACCCCCCCTGGTTTTCCGTCTTCTGGCAATGGTCTCTGGTATACTGCACCGGGACAAATATGGGCGCAAGAGTTGCTTCCAGTCGGAAATGGTTATTTGGCTGGTATGTGCTAATCATGTCAGTCAATGCCGTCCACGAGAATGTATGACACACAGCGATGCTCCCCGGCGGCACTTCACAAGAGTCAACTCAGCTCAACATTGAATCTCTCTGGTCCGGAGGACCTTTCCAAGATCCTGTACGTGGTCCTGCCTTGCGTCTAGAAGTGACAAACTCATTATCGCAGTCGTACAATGGTGGTAATAGTCTGCCCTCGCAGCACACTCAACTCGCCCAAGACATGCAGAGCATTCGTCAAACTATCTTTTCTAGCTCATCTGGCACAATTGATAGTACGATTAATTTGTTCATATGTGTGCAGAGTTGAAACTAATAGCATTGCCAAGACATTGAGGAAATCATGACTGATGCTGGAGCATATGGTGAGGAAGGATGGTTATTTTTGGAACTGATGCTCATTCACACGCCATATTATCCGTGCTATTATTTCTCCGGGTGGGGTCGTTACAGGTTCATATGCCGGGGCAGGGTACTTGCTGGCGACATTGGATACCTCAGGCACGGTGAGAAATTATGCAAGGTGGTTGGACCTTGACGAAGCGATTACACGAACGACGTGGTCACAGGGCGGTGCAACCTTTAACCGGTGTGTTGATGACGCTTTCAGGAGAGAGTAGCAGACTGACTCCGGTGACAGAGAGACGTTCTGCTCGCATCCCATTCAGGCTTGCGTGCAATACGTAAACTCTACTCACCAACTCCCACCACTCACATACGCATTCTCTGTCAGCGCCGAGATCGGACTTCTGACTCCCAATGTCACTTGTCTTGATAGCTGGACTCTTAGTATCCGGGGCTATGTGTCCAACCCTGGGATGCTCTACGAGATACTTGCTCAAGTGGAGGCACCTGGCAGCGCCACGGCATGTTCCGCAATCCCCGGCTCAAATCCTCCTAACGCCACGCTCAGCGTCAATGGTGCCTCTGAAGCGTGGATTACTTGGGTCGGCGACACCAACTATGCTATGGCAGCTGGAAATGCTGCTTTTGATTACTCTTTTCAAGGCCCGGACCCTCACAACAATCTTGTCGGCATTTTGGGTTCAGTAAATCTTAAATCTACGGGCTACAATTCCGTTCGCGCGGAACATGTTGCAGACTACCAGTCGATTATGGGACCATTTTCACTGTCGCTTGGCCAGATACCAGACTTCAGCACGCCTACAGACCAGATCGTTGCATCATACCAAACGAACGTTGGAAACACATACTTAGAATGGTTAACATTCAATTTTGGCAGGTATCTATTAACTAGTAGCGCTAGAGGGACTCTACCAGCAAACCTGCAGGGCAAGTGGGCTGATGGGTTGACGAGTGCTTGGTCTGCGGGTGAGCGTTCATTGCTTACCCCTGAATTAGATGATATATACGGCGTTAATTATGCGAAACAGACTACCGTGAGTACGCTCATGAATTTCAAACTACCTGGCATGTTTAATTTCACTCTCAGACTCCAACATTAATATCCAGATGAATTATTGGTTCGCCGAGATGACCAACATGGATGTTGCTATTCCCCTATTTGATTACTTCGAGGTGTGCTATCAGTTACGAGGAAAGGAAAATCGTAATATAACGAATTTAGAATACCTGGGCTCCACGTGGAGCCTACACCGCTTGGGTTCTGTACAACATCAGCTCCGGCTGGGTAACCCATAACGAGGTCAGTTTTTCGTCTTGGTATGTTGCGTGACATACGTTAATACTGCTGTAGATGAATGTACGCCTGCATGATTTGTTGAGCACTTTGATTTCCTAAAGCTTCCCAGATCTTTGGCCACACTGGTATGAAGCTCGGCGGCGGTTCAGCACAATGGGCTAATTACCCTGGTGCGTCGTTTGTCCGAGTTAAGTTGACGCGTCCAGTTCACAAACTCATCGTAGAATCGAATGTTTGGATGGTACGTTGTTAGGCACTTTTGGTTATGGTATTGTGCCCATGCACGCTAGATGGTCCATGTTTGGGATCACTTTGACTACACTAACGATGTCCAATGGTGGAAATCTCAAGGATACCCGCTTGTAAAGGTAATGATGATTGTCGTCTTTGAGACGAAGTTTCACCATGGGCTACCTATAGGCTGTTGCAAGTTTCCACCTTGAAAAGCTTATCGAAGATTTATACTTCAACGACTCCACTCTAGTCACAGCACCCTGCAACTCGCCTGAGCAGGTTCCGATCACGTTCGGTGCGCTCAATATAGATTAATACCACACTGCATTGAATGTCAAGGATCTAGGATGCGCTCACGCTCAACAACTTATTTGGCAGCTTTTCAACGCCGTTGAGCAAGGGTACGCGGCTGCTGGTGACACGGACACTGCATTTTTGAACTGTACGTTTTCTTGTCTGGCAGAGAGCTCTTTTCTAACGGATTCTTTAGCTGTGCTATCCAAGCGTGCTCAAATGGACAAGGGCGTCCGCGTCGGATGGTGGGACCAATTACAAGGTCAGTTGTTTCGACTATCTCTCACTACACTTGGCTGACCGCTAGACCGTTCTCAGAATGGAAAGTCGATATGGATTCCCCAACGGATACCCATCGCCACCTGAGTCATCTGATAGGTGTCAGTACACTGGATTTATTCTGGGTGACCCAACTCAGAAAATTTTCAGTTATACCCAGGTTATGCTATCGCATCATACGATCCTGCTCTACAAGGCGGTTTGACCGTCAACGGAACGTTCCTGAATTATACCAAAGAGCAAGTTCTGGCGGCTGCCGAAACAAGTTTACTTCACAGAGGTAATGGCACTGGCCCAGATGCTGATTCAGGCTGGGAGAAGGTCTGGAGAGCAGCAGGTTGGGCTCAACTCGGAAATGAAAGCGAGTTCTACAAGGAGCTCACAGTATGTGTCCAATTTGTTTTGGCACTAGTTTTCTGACGGTTGCCGTGCTAGTACACTATCGAGAGGGACTTTGCCGCGAACCTGTTCGATCTTTATGATACCGATGGATTGACCGTGTTCCAAATTGATGCCAACTTTGGATACCCGGCTGCAGTTCTGGTTAGTCATGAGATACCAACAGAGGAAATGGTAAACTGATGTACCCCATTTCCAGAATGGTCTTTTGCAAGCTCCTGACGTGGCTAGTATCGATATTCCACTTCAAGTGACACTCCTGCCAGCGCTACCCGTCAACTGGAACACTGGTTCGATCAGAGGCGCGCGCATCCGGGGCGGGGTTACCCTTGACTTTGCCTGGAGTGGTGGAAAGCTCACCTCCGCAGTCTTTACCGTTGATGATAATATTGCCGGACGGGAGAGAGAAGTCGTCGTCAACTACGCAGGTCAGGTTATTGGACAGTTCAGGACCGGCGGAGGGGTGGTAGTGAATCTGTCGTGAATCTGAAGAGTGGCCTGATTTATAAGTTATTTTGGATATGAGTTCGAGTGCTTGTGTAGTATACCATGTAACGTGTGGGAAGCCACACACTAGTGTACTCGATCAGTTTTTCTTCATCTTGACCATCGCATTAATGGGGTAGTGGTAACCTGGGTCGTTGCCATCGACCCGCCGGGGGTTCGATTCCCTCTTAATGCATTTTGTTGTTCCCTTTTCGAGTTATCAGCAGTGGATTCCGGAGGTAGAGGACTTGTTCCCGCTCTGCGTCTCAAATCTCACTCACAACTCGAGCCCGAGACACTACCAGTAGACTCGACGACATGAACACTCCTCTACCGTCTGGGATCCTCGAGGCATTGCGCACGGCCCCAGGGACACTGACTGCATGTGGCCGAGCGTTCCAAGAACTTACTATGTCGCCTGACCTCACTCTTCCTCACGAATCTGAGGAAGGTGTTTTAACGAACAGATACGATCTTCTCTGTCCACGAGGTTGTCGCAGCGTCATCCTGAAGCGTGGCGTTGGCAAGCTGGTCGAGCGATCTGGGATCGAGGTAAGGCGGATGCAGAACATCGACGACACGATGTGAACGCCAACTTTTGTGTATCAGATAGATTCCCCTGGGCATCCCGTCGATCCCGTTCTGGCTCCGCTTCCGGCACCTCCTGCGACGGTGCAATGGTGGCTTGTCACGCCATCTCCAATGGCGTTTGAGAATGTTGGGTTTTCTCGACCCGTGGTTCGTGCGGGAGACACGACAGGTATTGCTCGTATCAGTGTCTACGACAATGTATAATAGTCCCCCCCCCTATAGCCTCGCCGAAACCGACCAAGTTCCTCATTTGCGCCGATTGTGACGTTGGTCCACTAGGCTGGAGTGAAGAAGGCGGTAAGGAGTTTTGGCTAGCATGCTCGCGAGTCAAGTATGCAGTACCGAGCTAGGATGCACTGGACTTGAAAGGTAACGAATCGTTGCATGGTTATTTCGTTATGTGGTATGCGTTAACAGTGGGAAACACAGGCTACGCTTTGGAGCAATATACTACAGCGTTATATGGCATAACTTGCGGTCACACTAGGCTCGTCTCATCAGTCGAAACAAAGATGTGTGACGCTCGTAAACATTGACGTACATTAAGTAGGACTACCTCGCGGAAGCAAGATGATTTTTTCAAGTTCTGTATCGTGGTCGCCTCGCTCTTGCCCGACCTCAGAC
This sequence comes from Boletus eberwhitei, assembly GCA_038090915.1. Lineage (NCBI taxonomy): Eukaryota > Fungi > Basidiomycota > Agaricomycetes > Boletales > Boletaceae > Boletus > Boletus eberwhitei. Next base: position 9,293 of record JBBPNO010000346.1, read on the forward strand.
TCGCCATATCGCCACTTCGGATATCCGCTGAAGACGCACCAAGCGTCATCAATGAGGTCGTCTAGGAGACTGATATCCTGTTTTGTGAAATTCGAGTATTCGTCGACGTCTGTTTGATCCTCGGGCCCGGCTTGGATGCTCGGAGTGTAGGGGAGCGAAGATTCTGAGTCCCAATTCCAGAAATGTGTCAGCTCCTTTAACACCTTCTTCTTCCAGTATCTCCAAACCGATGTCTCGTTGGGTAGAATGTGACTCAAAACAGCACCAGGGTTAGACATTGGCGGTCCTCGGCGGTCGGTGTCTCCTAGGACCAAACAGGCGAAGACTGCCATTTGCGTCCTCGTCCCTAACTTGCGTTTGTCCATTCGCACAGGAAGCTGCTGGAGGAGGAGCTCCCGATGGACCTTTTCCGCTTCATGCGACACCACATATAAATGATACCCTCCCGAGATGACGAAGGAAGTAAGGAACGTGATTTGGCCGAAGAAGGTGCAGAGTGGGATGAGGAGGAGCTGTAACAAGAACTGCATCATCAAGAGGAGCGCGCTAGCTCCGATTGTGTGGTGCTTCTCATGCGGCAGTATCCCGTCTGAATAATCGAGTTCGAACTCCCCCTTTGTGATAATGTTCACATCCGCTTCCTTTCCTTTCAAGACGATTATGCTTCCATCCGCTGGCAACATCAACCCATCCCCTGGAGGCGAGGCTACGGACGGTACCGGAACACGAATCTTCAGTGTCGCTGTCCCGAGGGCAAAGGATGAGAAGCCGCTGCTGACAATGCCAAGAAGAATGAGGGATGCACAGAGGGGATCCCGGCCGAGGAGGCTGAAAACACAAGCAAGCATGCTGACTAGCGATGGTACGATTGCCCACAGCGCGAGAGGAGGGTCGTGTTTTGGTTTTATCGGGATGACTTCATGCTTCTGCTTGGTGATGCTGATGTTATTCGTTGTCAGGCTCCGCGAAATCTTTTCGTGCTGTTGTGGAAGGAGCGAAACAACTGTGACAACGGCAGAGTTCCCAGTCACCCTCCCTTCAGTGCCGTCCTTTTTAAGGAGTCGGAGTGGCTTGGGGGGACATTCGGTGCATGCTTCTGCTATCAAATACCCCAGATACTTTGTCTGCAATTTGGTTCCAGAAAACGACCCGCTGTAATCAGGGCCAGACTTGCCAGCGATGTTGAAAGTGATTTCGGGGGATTCGTTTGGTCCAGGGAAGAGGCTGTCCCACAATCGACCGACGGCCATCTGGCCAAATCTCTTTGCTACCGTCGCGGTTCCTGGATAGTTGTACCATCCCGCCCACCTCCGACCAGCGTATAAATGGATAGTCTCCAGTGCATCGACCGCATTGTCGCCTCCGAATAGTCCCACAACGCCGGTCAAATCTAGCTTGTAAGTGGTTTGATTGATTTTTTGGATGAGTTGGCTAAGGGAGAGCATTGTAGCAGGGCGGTCGCGTCTCTGGCCTCTTGCCCTTGCCCCGAGGCTGGCGTTATATCTGGAAGCGTTCTACTCCTTCACAGCAGGACGGTGTCAGTCTACGTATATCATTTGGCACGCAGTTCGCCTCATGTCGCGGCTTTGGCGAATGGACTCGGCGCTTTGCGTTCTTCCGTGACAGAGGATGACGCATGTGGTTGCCTTCAACCTCATGGGAGACAAAACTCCAACCCTAGAGTCATTCACACCCTTACCAAGCTTTCTCAATTTCCAACGGCTCGTGGTATCACTCTTCACATTTTCTCCTTCAGCTTTGTTCGGGAGTATACACAATGGCTGCGAGTTAGAAAAGGTTCGTTGACTTGCTTCTCATCCGCTCTTCATGGCCTTCTGTGAAACACAGTTTACAAAATGCATGCAGGAAGTAAGTTCCGAACAGTCGATGAAAATAGCTTGTACACGACCAACTCATGTTCAAGGACCACTAAGCGCACCATCACCGGACCTGTACACTGGTTCACAGTTGTTCCAGGTGCTTCACAACTAATGACAAAATAAAACATGCCGTTAGGAGCCACCAACCAGCGCCGGAATATTTGTGGCCGGGTTGTGGCTGCATCGATCATCCCTGCCTTAGCAGTTGGAGTCCATGGTAGTGTGCGTAACAGTAAGCACCCCGCACCGCACCCCATTTTTGTCCATTCACCGGGTCATGGGCGTTGACTAAGCGATGGTCGACAGGAAAACGTGGTGTCGATAACAATTCGTACTCCAAGCGTTGATGGCGGTGGTGCTGTCAGGTGTGCATCAAGAGTAAAGGAGTTGAATACAACAGATGTCGTTTACATCAATATTAGAGTCTTTGAGCGCGGTAACAAAACAGCCTTGTGTAGGGTCTCGGAACTAGGGATGGTCCGTTGGCTAGACCATTACACCTGTGCTGCCAAGATTGATGGCATTCCACACTCAATTGTCAACAATAGTCTGGACAGCCATTCCGTGATGTGGAGCAGATGATTTTGGCAGTGAAAACCCCACTTCCAACGAGCCAAGATGATATATGTATATGATGAACACTGAAAGTCGTAATCAGCGCTCCAGGTTGTAATCGCACATCGAACCAGGGAATGTGACGTACAGTACTTGACCCCAGGATCGGCGACACAGCGGTCACCCTCCCTGAATCCGTTCTTACCAACGGCTGCAATTGTACCGAAAACTTCGTGACCGGGAATCAGAGTCGTAGTCGTTGGTACCTCCGTCGTAAGCTCTGGAGCACACAAGCCAGGGCATGCCCAATGACATCAATATTATCGTGTCAGCCTGCCAGCGAGTCAGTGTACCCTTGGAAAACAAAGCCGTTTTCTGGGTCAGTATATGAAGAACTTTGAGCAAGTGTTGCCAGAAGTTGGTCAGGAACTCGTGTACCCATATAGTTGATACACGCCGAAGAAAGAGCGGAAAACGTCCGCGCAACAGTGGCTCTAACCACCCCATGAGATATCGTCTGGAACGGCAACCGCCCAAGACGGCAATGGAATACAAATCGGATGTATTTGGTTTGTACACAGCAGAGAAAACGCCACTACTAGGTGATATGGAAATGGAAAGTAGTACCAGTACCTTCATGACCTGAGTCGTGATGAAAAGACCGAGGATTTTGCTGAGCGCGTTTGATATCTGCACGAAGGAGAACGAGTTATGCACGACAGACGCAACCGATGATATACTGTTGCATATGGCATGTCTGGAGGAATGACGGGATACGCGTCCAGTAAGGTGTGTCTCGTCGCCCGATGGATGAAGTTGTGTTGGCGTTGAATGGATGTTCAACGAGTGGTGGTTGAAATTCAAACTGTGACTGAGCCTGTGAACTGGAGAGGCACGTTGTGACCAGGTTGCGCCAGTTCAGCCATCTCACCATTACTCCTCGTCTGTTTCTGCGTTGGTTGTTGACGGACGACAAAGCAACAATTTCAAGTTGTTTACGCCTCAGTTCTGCTCTTTCCTGGGCGTAGGCCGGTCGTTCTGACCTGGAGCGCTTATCGAACCTCTCACCAACGCATCACAGAACGCGTCTTTCCTTTCTCTCACTTTTCTACCGATTTCTTTTGATCCCTCCTATTTCATACTGCCATTCTATACCCTAGTTTCCAAAAGGTTACCCATCCAGCTTCCAGCAAATCTTTCATTCGGCCTCAACCCCTACTCGGCCCTATTATGTCCGCTCCGACTACTTCAACTTCCACTTCCTCACTGGCCGGCCCCAGCGGTCCAAGTCCGCATCCCTTACTCGAAAACAACGAGGAAAAGAATAGCGTGGTCATCAAAGTTGGAATGGTCGGAGATTCACAGATAGGCAAGACGAGTCTCATGGTCAAGTATGTGGAAGGCAGTTTCGATGAAGATTATATCCAGACGCTGGGTTAGTGTACCAATTCAACGAAACCGTTCATTTCTCAAAACTAGCTCTCGTCAGGCGTTAATTTCATGGAGAAGACAATAACCGTGCGACGGACAACAATCACATTCTCCATCTGGGACCTTGGAGGGCAACGAGAATTTGTGAACATGCTGCCTCTTGTTTGCAATGATGCCGTTGCCATACTCTTCATGTTTGACCTTTCGCGAAAGTCGACGCTGAACTCGGTGAAAGAGTGGTATCGACAAGCCAGGGGGTTCAACAAGGTGAGTCAGTGGATGTGCTGCCCTCAGTCTTCAGCTACGCGATATCGTACGCGATATGGAATGCGGGGACGTGTTGGCAGAAGTGCTGCAGTTATCTTTGCTCTTAAGACGTCTAAACGGGGTCTCGTGCACATGAAACTCACATCATCCTTTCGCAGACCGCAATTCCATTCTTGATCGGGACGAAGTTTGACACGTTTGCAACCTTCCCGCGAGATGAACAGGAGGAAATTACTAAACAGGTCTGTGAATTTGTTGATTTGTTCAGATCTATGCACCGACGAGCTCGCAGGCGAAGCGATTTGCGCGAGCAATGCATGCCTCGCTAATCTTCTGTTCAACATCCGCATCGATTAATGTTCAAAAGATTTTCAAGATAGTACTTGCAAAGGCATTTGACCTGAAATGCGTGATTCCAGAGATCGAAGGTGTTGGAGAACCGGTGCTTATTTATGTGGATGTGTAACATGTGGATAGAATGTTCGCTTAGACGAGAGGGGGATGGAGGTGTGTGTAACTTGAACGAACGATTGGGAAGTTTGCCAAGGTGATGTCGTGTCGAGCTCGAGATTAATGACTCTTCGCTGAATACGTTATGATTGTGACTTTAGGCAGTAGGTCGAGCGCCATCTCGGGGCGTTGGGATTTCTGTGGCATCCCATTATACCACCGTCCGGCATACCTCCTGATGCTACATTCTCGCACTCCCTCCTATCGTTTCTGTTCGACCTGGTCTTTTTAGCTTCCTGATCAAGGGCATCGGATCAGGTGTCTCTTCGTCCTGGCTCACTACTCTCTCCTATTCACCGCTGTTGCTATCTATCTTAACACATTAGTTTGCAGTATTCGCATTGCTCAATCAGCTCTGTTTTCCTCTGGATCCTTTTTGTCGTCCCTCCTTGTTTCTGCATCGCCATCCTTGCTTGTCCTTGCAAACTTGACATCTTCTTCCCCAATCAGGCTTTACTACAAATCAACGCAGCATATTCCCCAAAATTGACACCCTCCTCTACACTCGTTTGAAGTACCCTTTCTTGGTGGGGCGTCTTGTACTGTTGCTATGCTCGATACATTCCCATCCCATGTCTTAATGCTTTCGTATGGTAATTCCGTTATTCAAAGCGTCGAGAGGTGCAGGTTATCGGAGCATCGGGTCCCTGAGCTTCGCAGTGAATTGGATGTACACGAGTTTACTTCCGAAAGGGGGCGGGCCCTTGCTAGCAAGTCAATCACCCTGCCTTGGACAGTGACTTCTGCTCTGACGAGGCTCGGCGGGGCTCATCTCCGAACACTCCCGGTTTATCTCATGCCACAACGCCTCGCTGTGGCATATCCCTTACTGAGCCGCTGATTCCTGTTCTTCAGGGGTGTATTTGGTATGACAGACAACCCTTTGACAGCGCACTAGGCGATCGAAACCGACCCATGTCGCACCTTATCGAGAGGCAAATACTACGAGCCGAGGACTGCGTTTTCGGTCTACCTCGGCGATCCTTCAGCCCGAGCCTGTCTCTCAGTCAGTACAAAAAGACCATCAGAATCTGAGTTCATGCGAGGTCGCTCAGGCTCCCGTTCAGTGCTCGCTGGCGATGTTTTCAATCCTTTCGTCCCAGTGGTTCTCGACTCTGACATTGTTGTCTGCCCTGGGGTCGTGCTATGCTGCGTCCATACTGACTCCATCGAATAGCACGCAGCGCCGGGGCTCCAATTCATACATCCAAGCAGCATACTTCACGAACTGGTATCGTCTTTCTGTGACATCTAGTAGCTCTCTAACGTCCCTCTCTCGTCGTAAGGGGTATATATGCTGCCAACTTTCGTACGTGTCAGACGGTCGTCGTTTTTGAACGTGACTGATCTATCACAGAACCAATGGACATTGACCCAAGCCGACTGACACATATCCTGTATGCGTTCGCGGACGTGTCAGCTAACACCGGCGAGGTCTTCCTTACGGATAGCTGGGCTGACGAAGAGGTATGCCTGTCGCAGCCCAACGTCGGGGCGAGACGTCATCATCTGACGGTTGCTGAAGAAACACTTCCCCGGTGACTCTTGGAACGACCCAGGGAATAACCTGTACGGCTGTTTGAAGCAGGTGATGTTGACAGTTTCCATAGTCATGCGGTCATTTCCTGACGTTGCCGTCTAGCTCTACTTGCTGAAGCTATCCCATCGGTAGGCTTCTCGAGTCGTATTCTCGATAGGAACTCACTTTGGACCCAAAAAGACACCTGAAAGTTCTATTGTCTGTTGGCGGTTGGACGTATTCCCAGGACGGCCACTTCTCGTTCCTTACCGATAGCAATCTCCGGGGAAATTTCGTTGCGAGTGCAGTTCATTTGATCAAAGATTATGGGTTTGACGGAATGTAGGTTTCTTATTTCCTCCGCGCTTTTCGGTGCTTAATACGAATCTATCTAGAGACATAGACTTTGAGTATCCAGCAAACGAAGCGGAGGGCCGAGGCTTTCTGGAACTCATGACATCCCTTCGAGATGCTTTTGATGATCTTGCGACCGCAAACGGAGATACCACACCTTATGAATTGACGGTAACCTTGAACTTTCCCTACGCGACTTAGATCATGACGAGATTTCTAGGCCGCAGTGTCAGCGGGATCCCAGAATTATGCATACTATCCGGTCCCGCAGTTGGACCAAGTCCTCACTTATTGGAATTTGATGGTACAGCGGGTCCTGTTCCCTCTTGCATCGCGGGCTCACGTTGCTTGCATAGGCGTACGACTATGCTGGCTCTTGGCTGACATTTGTACCCGTTTCGTTTCATGGGCACGTTCCAGTTCTTTACATCGTTTATCACAGGCGGACAACCAAGCGAATTTGTACGGCGGCTCGAGGACAGGTGTGAGCACGGATGCTGCTGTCAAGCACTACATTTCTTCTGGCGCAACTCCCAGAAAGCTTGCAATGGGTAATACCTTTTTTTTTCCCTCTCCGCCAAAGGAGCGATGTATGAAACGAGATCCATAGGAATACCGCTCTATGGACGTGCCTTTGAGAATACGAACGGGATAGGACAGCCTTACAGCGGGGTGAACCAGGGTGAAAATCCCAGTCCATTCTAGGTCTACTGATTTCCAATCCAGATTGGCCCCGGGACGTTACAAGCCGGTGTCTACTCTTACAAGGACCTCCCTTTACCAGGCGCGCTGGTGTTCGAGGACCTAGAGGACGTCGCGAGCTACTCTTACGACCCGAGCAAGCGAGAGTTGGTTTCGTATGACATACCAGACATCGTAAGGATCAAAGCCGAATATATCATGTCCAAATCGCTGGCGGGATGCATGTTCTGGGAGGTGTGTTCCGTGAGATCGGCATGATGTTCTTATTGTCAACGGTACCCTAGCTCTCGACCGACAAGACGGGCTCAGACTCGCTCGTTCAGACCGCTGGAGTGACGCTTGGTCAGCTGGATCAGACACCGGTGAGTCGAGCAAACGTGCAACGCCGATCGCATTCCGTGCTACCACCTCATCACTCTTCTTCACAGAACCACATCCAGTAGGTCCCGCATACACGATGACCCGGTGCACATCGCTAAACGCGTGCGTGCTCCCCCAGCTACCCGAACAGCAAATGGGACAATATCCGGGACAACATGGGCAGCGGGTCGACGACCGCCCCGAGCCCGACCAGTACGTCCACATCGCCTAGGCCGACGACAAGGACGACGACGGTGAAGACAAGGACGACGTCGATCCATGCACCCACCTCCACCTCCACCACGTCCCCGAACTCCTGTCTGTGTGGGGACGTATCGCCATGGAGCTCCACGGTACGCGCTTTCCGCTCTGTTCATCCCTAGACCTCTCTTCCGAAAAATATCTGGCATATCTGAACCTCCCGATTAGGTCGTCTATACGGGAGGCGAGGAGGTGGTGTACGGTGAGGACGTCTCTGGTCCTGTGCGGCCATCGAGGGGCTCATACTTTTAACTTTCTTCAGACGGGCAGCTTTGGACGGCAAAGTGGTGGACGGAGAACGACATCCCTGGTGGTGCAGGTATGCGGCCATGATCACATATATTATCGCGTCTGACACGACCTCCGCGACGTCAGCAGACGTGTGGGAGGCCGAGGGGACGTGCGATTAATCGCGCGTGTGGAGGTGGGCCCCGTACACTATTGGCCAATACGTGCTTTTTTTTTCTAGGTAAACGGCGCCGTGTGTCGATCGCATGGAGTAGAGAGAAGGGAAAGGAGCGGCTGAGAGCGTGGTTTTTTCTCTTAACACATGGCCGAATTGATTGTCCTGTTGCAGCGCAACAGTACTTCGCACGACGATGTACTCGTTATAGATTGCTCTGAGGGTGACTGCGACTCGAATGTTACATGTTTAGCGAGGCGTGAGGGGAGATGGGAGGTGCTACTTCGCTCTCGACTAGCATGGTAGGTTTTTTTGCTCGTGCTCGAAAAAAAAAAAACTGTAGTGGACATACATGCACGCGCGAAAAAGGCACATGCCAGGATGAGTGAGGATGGATGGAGCTGGAATTAATAAATAAGTCCATGATCGACGATGCGATGAACGGAGGAAATAGTGCCTTCAACTCTAAAAAAAGCGCGCTCTGATCGCATGGATGATACGAGTGTCCTTGAGAAAGCGGGACAGGAACGAGGAACGCAGAGGAGAAGAAACGAGAGAAAGAAAGCTAGCTTCCTATCGAGAAGAATCGTCGAATGTTGCAGGACGAATATGGATACTATGGGATACCTATCCCAATCGAAAAAGAGTGATCTTTTGGGCACAGAAAAGAAGAGGAGAAAAAGGAAAGTTCCATGGAGGGATGCGAACGCAAAACAACCACGACCAGCGTGCGTTAAAAAAAAAAGAACCATTTTAGCTTGTGGGGATCATCCCATGACGTGACCATAGTTGACGCTCTCGCTGAGGTGTTCGTTGGCGGGGTTGTACGTAAAGCCTTTGAATTGGTCTTGGACTGTCTCCGACAAGTGGGAGTCCTCCACTACCGAATCTTGGGCTTCTTCGTTTGTGAAATCGGGATCAAAGTTGGCTACGTCGAGTACCGATTCCTGTCATGACTACGTGAGAAAAAGGGTGCTGGAGTATGGCGTCACAGTATCGCTTACCACGCTGGGTTTGAACGGTGGTTGTATCTTTTTTTGCAGGAGCCTATGCTTGTAGTTTAATTCTGTCCTTGACGAGGCTTGTTGACACACTCACAGGTTCCAGTCGACATACCTGGCGAAGAAGAGATGTCTCTTGATCTCCTCTCCTCCATTTGCACCGAGGCGTCGAGTTGGATCACGTTGGAGGAGGCCGGTCATGACACTTTTTGCTTCCCCAGATACATCGGATGGGAACACGAGTGGGTCCATGAGGATCCGTTGGTACATTGTGTTCACATTTTCGTCGTAGAATGGTGGGAGACCGGTCTGGCACCGAGTTGGCACGCGTTGGGACCTCGTCAACGAATGAAAGCGCTCACCATCATCTCGTATAGAAGGACACCCAGTGTCCACCAATCAACGGTCTTGGTGTATCCTTGGCTCTCCAAGAGTTCCGGTGCGATATATTCCGGAGTTCCACAAAATGCTAAGGGCAACATTGGATCAATCGCCAGACCAGGAATTAATCAGATGAACCTCACTGTTGGTCTTTTCAGTTTCCGACATGTTCAATTTACAAAGTCCTGTTATGGGTGTGAGATGGCGATCGGGGTGGACAAATCGAGGACATACCGAAATCACACAGGGCTATATGACCGGTGTAGTCGAGAAGGATGTTTTCTGGCTTCAGATCACGATATACGACGTTGAAGCTATGCAAGTGCTCCAGCGCACAAAGCAATTCTGCAGCATAGAACCGACTACGGTTTTGGTCGAACTTGCCTTCGCGTTGCAAGTGATAGAACAACTCTCCACCGTTGACTAAAGAGCGATCGGTACGGATTCTAATACGATGCCGCAAGAAATAAATACATACCAAATGACATGACCAAGTAAAGTTTGTCCGGATTCTGGAAGGAAAACTTGAGAGGGACGATGAACGGGTTGTTCACCAGTGCTAAGACTGTTCTCTCGGCCAAAATGTGCGTGATCTCACCAGGTCGCGACGCGATGTGGGCCTTTCGTATCGTCTTCAAAGCATACACGCGCATGGTATCCTTCTTTCGCACTTGCATGACCTTGCCAAACGAACCCTTTCCTATCACCTTGAGCAACTCGAATGCCTCAATTGTGAGTGGTTCGGCTCGCGTGGGTCGGTAATCCACCTTGAGATGGAAAGAACCGCTGCCAGCAGTAGCCGCATACCATTGATCGGATGCATGCTGACGAGCAAAGTTAGGGACAAGCGCCACGAAGATGACACACGGCGTACGTGACCATCTAGCGCGGGTGTTATCTGTGCGCGTGCCATAAGCAAGTCATTTCCCATGTCTTCTTGGCTGTGCACGACTGCGGCAGTTCGTAGGTAAGCAGAGACGGAGATGTTTGATGTGCGTGACACGTCACTGCAAGAAAGGTTGTCAGACTGTGTCCAAGAGCGCTGGATTGGACAGCATACAATGTGGCCCGGTAGTTCCATATTGGATTTGCGAGATCGCCGCCCATGGCGTCCACCAGGACTTGGTTATTGTCGAATTCGAGGACAATGTAGGGAAGCCACCAGTTCCGCTTTCTTTGGAAGCTTTCACGGTTGCTGGCGGGTCGTCTTGGTGCTGGGGGAGATGAATCGAGTGCTTTCTGGATGACCTCTGGGACTTGCACGCCAGGGGCAAGGGAGAGGCCGCGGCCTGTGATCGATGTCGTTCCGTCAGTGCACGTCGGAAGAGTGGTTGTGAGGGAGACGCACCGGAGAAGATGCGAATGGTGAGCATGCCGGAGCGGAGGTGAGCCTGTTGTTCTGTGGTGCCAGGCGGTTTAGGAGTAGTTGGCCGCGACGGTATCGGGGTAACGGATCGTGAGACGACAGCGTTATCTTTGACATCCTTAGCCTCTGGTGGGATGGATGAGACAGGGGATCGGGTTATCGGGAAAGGATGGGTGTGAGGTAGAAATTCGGAAGGTGAACGAGGGTTGACGGTGAGGAACAAGTGCTCAAGGGGAAGACTGGGACGTACTTTTCGATGCAACGAGTTTCCAGGACATTTTTGAATGAATGAAAGGGATATTCGGGAGTGGGGAGAAGAGTGGGAATGAAAGGAGAGGATTAAGAGGGGAACGCGAGATAAGATGGCCTGATCACAACATGACACTACACCGCACCGCTTCTCGCAACTTAACTTCAATCTGCTCACTTGCGTCTTTACTCTCCGCACGCTCAATATATATCGCCGTCGAACCCTGTTAGGTCGTTGCCATTCACCATGCTCTGCATATCTGATTGGATTTGATCTCGCCTATCTTTAGCTGCCGTTGGATGAGAAATCTGGGGTCGACACCTTGGTCATCCTGGCTGTGGGCATGATGGTGAGGCAGTGTTCTCTTCTTCCATCTGTCTACAGTTGGGGCCTTAATCAGATTCGCCGTTCAATGTGCGCCCCACCCTCGAGAATCAGCTTGCTTGGCAGCATCGTCGACCCTTGACAACACACTCAAATTTATGCGGGTCTCCATGGTAGCGCAGGGAGACATTCGCTGGAAGTGCCCGTCCGCGCAAGCAAGTATCGTCGTTTGCCACTGGCATACAGTACTTCAACTGCATCAAACACGTCCGAGAACGCTCCGACTCGTCGAATCCATAATTGCTCATATCGGCTTCTCCTTTGCTTTCCGTCCCCTGAAACCGTCGAATTCCGAGGACGTGAGACCTCCAGCACGGTAACAGGGCACTGGTTCATCGTAGACGATTCAATCATTCATCGCTCTCTTGGAATGTCCGATGCAGATATTTCTGATATTCGACATCAGAGTTTTTACATACGAGTGGGAAGAACGCGTAGCCCTTAGATAACTGAAGTATTAATATGTGCTCTGCATTAGATAGTCACGACCAAAAGTGTTCCTGTTCCTATACCATAGCAACATTTTAAGATGAACTAGGCATGGTAAAAGGAGGCTAATACATGTGGGAACTACCTTCCATTTATATCGCCCAATCAGTACCACCCGAAAAAACCGAGACTTGCCTCGCCGTCCAGCGCGTCTAGCACGCACCAAAAGCAAAAAAAAAATGTCGGCACAACAACGCGTGGCCCTATGGGCTGCCGAGCCCGACCTTGACGACGTGATCAACGACGTCGACATCCCACTCACAATCCCGTCCTACCCCACCGCCGACATCTATGACGAGCCCAACCTCCACCTCGACGAGAGCGCCCTCCTCGCGATGCAAGCCCAGATCGCACAGCAGACCGCCTTTGCCCAGATACCAGACGTCGTCAAGCGCGTAAGTCGTCACCATCTCCACACATCCCTTTCCGTCACTTCATCTGCATACATAACCATCCCTCTGATCCAACCCTTTTTTCCATTAGTTCATTGTCCACTTCCACCAAGCCGTCCTTGACAACAACCTCCCCGAAATTACGCTCGCCTACGAATCCGGTTGGAACCGCCTCACCGAAAAGTTCTACGCCAAAACCGAATGGCCCGAAGCAGAGATAATCGCCCCCCTCGTCAACGATGACCAGATCTTCCTCGTCCTCTACCGCGAACTTTATTATCGCCACGTTTACTCCCGCTTACAGCCCAACATTGACGATCGGTTCCATTCGTACGAGAACAGCTGCGAGTTGTTTAATTATCTACTCAGTGTGTAATTGCATTTGATACCTCAGCGCGTTAGCACTCATCTCTCGGGTACGGCGTAGATTCGGACGGGCCCGTGCCCCTCTCGCTCCCTGCGCAATGGCTATGGGATATCATCGACGAGTTCATCTATCAATTCCAGTCCTTTGCGCTCTTCCGATCGCGGCCTGCGAACAAGACGGACGACGAACTCGCAATGCTCGGTTCCGAAGGCGGCACCCAAGCTTGGAGTAGCTACAGCGTCCTCAACGTTCTCTACTCCCTCATCCAAAAGAGTCACGTCAACGAATGGCTAAAGGCTCGAGCCGAAGGTAAGACCGACGACGAGATCGAGTATGTACATCCTTCCAATCTCCATCGAGTGGGAAGAACGCGATTGACGCGCGACACAGGGACGTCGCGGGCGAGTATGGCACGCGGCCGCTGTACCGCCAGCTCGGGTACTTCTCACTCATTGGACTCCTCCGCGTCCACGTCCTTCTCGGTGACTTTACGCTCGCGCTCAAAGTCATCGAACAAGTGGGGTTGGGGTTGGGTGTGGGTCAGAAAGCACCGTTCACGGCGCCCACTGCGGCCCACGTCAGTACGGCATACCATGCTGGCGTGTGTTACTTGATGCTCAGGAGAGTGACGGACGCGGCAAGGGTATTTACGGGGTGTCTAAACTGGGTCATGCGGGCCAGACAATACCACACGCGGAGTTACCAGTATGACCAGGTGCGTGCAGAACTGGAGGCGTTCAGCCGTGACTTACGAGGAACAGATCAACAAAACTGCCGACCGGATGTACGCCCTGCTCGCATTATGCAATACCCTTGCACCTACGCGGTTGGATGACAATGTGATGAACACTGTGCGGGAGAGGTATGGCGACCAAATGATACGCATGAGTCGGGGGTGAGCGTTACTTTGTGGGACCCACGTCCGAATGAACTCACGCACGTACAGCCAAGAGGGTCTGAGCACCTTTGAGGAAATATTTCTTTATGCCTGCCCCAAATTCATCACCGCAAATGGACCGCCTTATGATGACCCCACCACACTGGGCCTATTGCTCAACCCACCCACGCCGTCGTCACCGACCTCGCCGTCTGCGCCCAACAATGCATTGGATCCAACACACCGTCACCTGCGTGCGCTCACGGCCCATTTCTTGTCGTTGACGCCGGTGCCTGTCCTCCGTAGCCTGTTGAAGCTGTACACCTCCCTCGATGCACGGAAGCTGGCTGGGTTCCTCGACGCGGGGGTGGATGAGGAGGAAGTGTTGAGCTGGATGATGGTCATGAAGAACGCGGGACGATGCGTCGGGCGTGTCAACATCGCCGCAGGGACGGACAAGGACGAGGAAAAAGGCGTGGCTGCCACCGGGGCGTCGTCCAACGGCAGGGGTAGTCTGCTCGACGGCGAATGGATGTCTATCAGCGATTTGAATTTCGTGATTGACGAGGTGCGTGTTTGTAGTTACACACCCATGATGGGGTGACGGCTGATCCTTGGGTTTTGAACAGAACATGATTCACATTGCGGAGTCGACAGTTGGACGGCGTTATGCGGGGTGGTTTATCCGGAATTCAGAACATGCGGCACGGGTGCTGGATGGGTTGCGTGCATTGCCGTTGCCGGGGCCTGCGTCGGCGCCCACAAGAGTACAGGGTAAAGAAGCGGATACGAAAGGGGATAAAAATGCCAAGGCAGATGGCGCGCCGAGAAGTGGTGGGCAAAAGGTGGCATGGGGAGGCGTAAAGGCTGCTTGACGTGTTATAGTTACATAGAAAGATCACGTGCCAATTCCTGCTCCTGCTCTCATATTTAAACATCCAACCAGCGACGTAACGAGGGCGAGCCCGGTGCTGCTCAGCACTCCCAACACCAATCTAACTCATCTCACTCAAGCGACAAACACGCCAACACGAACCCGTCATAGAATAACATTGACACCGACACCGACGATGTCTTCGGCTGAAGCCTCACACCCCAAACTCACCTCTCTCACGACCGCAACGCTCTCCCTCCTCCTCGAGCGCCAACGTCTTCAATCGACGCACCCGACCCTCCACCTCGCACAGATCGTGGCGAACCTGCGGACGCTGCGCAGCGGTGTGGTCGCCCTCCAGGACGCTTCCGGCGCAGGGTCCGGTAGAATCAGACTCAGAGATGAGGGTAGAGACGGCGATGAGGGTAGAGACAAGGACGGGGAAGGGGACGAAGGCATAGCGGCGCTCCGAGGACAATACGAAAGGCTGCGGGGAATGCTAGGCGAGGAAGAGGCTCACAAGGCAGGGCTGGAGAAGTGGGTGTCTTTTTTTTATATATAAGGGGCGGCGGAACCTTTTGTTCCCTGTCGGCGCGTGGCTCACGATCGGGTCGCACTGATTTTAACTTTTTTGATTTTTTTTCGGGCGTTTTCCAGCATCGCGTTACCCGACGTACCGTCCCCGACGCTACCTGCCACGCCAGAACTGGAACGCAAGCGGAGCCCCGAGCCGATGTTTGAGCCGTACACGGACGAACCACACGAGCTGGACGATGGCGGGATATTGTTGCAGCAGCGGCAGATCATGCAAGGTCCGTTGTCAATCCAACCCTCTTCGTTTTTTCTCTGCGCCGACGACGCATGTTTATGCTCACGCGAATCATTGCCCCCTCTCCATGTTATGGTTTCTTTTCTTCTTTCTTTTGGACCTCGAGAACAGACCAGGACGAACATCTCGATCAATTGTCGTCGTCTATATTCAGACAACATCATATATCGCTGCAGATCAATGACGAGTTGGACGTACACACGGGGCTGCTGGGTGCGCTGGATTCGGAGTTGGACGGGACGGACGCGCGCATGGCGAGTGCGCGGAGACGACTTGCGCGTGTCGCTCGCGGGGCCAAGGAAAACGGTGCGTGTGTGTGCTGGTCTTGCAGACTCACATAGTTCACTTCTCGCTAGGCTCGACGGTGACCATCGCACTGCTCATTCTCGTACTACTCATCCTCATTGTTGTATTCAAAACATGACACGCGACGTCGCGACGAGATCGGATGGAGGTCATTGTATCTTTTAGCTGGTTATTGCTTGGTTAGAAGGCCGGTCGGGCGTCGAAATTAATAGTGAGGGTACCAGTGACCACCTAATGAGTACTATCTGGACTTTGTAGTAACATATGGTTGTTGTGGATGATACCATAATGTCGACATCGGATATTTTCTTGCTAGATTCCAGCTTCTCCGCCCCTGGTGTATAAACCCCTCATTCATGGATATGCCATCGAGTTGTGGCTCAGGCTATCCCCAACACGCCCCATATCACCTTTCCTACCTTGCTGACGCCATCACAGGCCAGCCCATCTGGGTAATGCCTCCCGGGTATGCCGCCTGCCCGCAAACGGCCGTCACGAACCACCTTTTCGCCTATTGGCGCAACGCGCGCATCGAGCAACATGGACATAAACGGCCCGGTGAATTCGGGGTGTCCTTGGAGGGTGAGCACCTGAATGGACGTCAGACGGACGGACGGGAGGTCCTCTGGTGGAGGTGGCCCGGCTGCGGGGTCGAATACCACCATGCCGTGGTTGGGCGTAAGGTCTGTCGAACCGAGGACGTGTGCGTTGGGCGGGGCGGTCGGGACGTGGTCGCTGTGCATCTGTTGGAGATCCTGTTCCACGCAAATCGGCAACTTAGCATTGGGTTTTCGTGATCCGTTCGGTGGACACGCACAAGTCGGTCGGCGCCAAAGATGGCCTTTCCGAGTGGGGTGAGCTGGACGGTCGTCACCCCGACCTCCCAGAGGCCATTGTTCTGTACGCAGGAGCCACCGAGGGCTCTGGCGATGATTTGGTGGCCGAAGCAAACACCTGGTTGGAAGTGTGGGGATGGGATGGGTACAAGATGAAAGGTGGTTTACCGAACACTTTCAGGGATGGTTTCTCGGTAACGATGCGCTTGACATACGCGACGAGCTTGTTGATCCACTCGATGTTTTCGTAGATTGAAGCACCTGTAGGAGAAGAAAAGACTAATCATGTCCACGATAAGGGAGATGGAGAGGACGAGACGGAGACGGACGAAAGCCGCTGATCAAGAGGCCGTCGTACTGGACGCTGTCGGGGGGATAAGCCATGTCGTTGACGACATCATAGGCGTCGAGTGTAAAGGAGACCTCTGCACATTTTCAATTGTCAGAGACCGCAAAGATCTCTTTGCGGAAAGAGCCCACCCGAATTGACCCGTGCAAGCGACGAGGACAAGAACTGGCGGAATATTTGATTGTAGTCGCCGTGGACGGCTTTAATGGGCAGGATGGGCTCGTCGCAGACCAATAGGGCGAGTCGGCGGTGGGCAGCAGGAGACATGGGTGTTGTGGTGCAAGATTTCGATCTGATCTGATCTTTTTTTTATACGTTTTACCACGTCCACCTTCTGTCCGCTGCCGTCATGAGTGAGTCGTGAACGCCCTCTTCGCATTCGCTGTCATGGTTTTTAGGTGGGCCACTTCAGGGGTCTCTTCGAGTCTTTTTCTCGCGTCCGAGCTCACCCGTCAGGTTCCTCGTCCGCGTTGGACTCGCGATCAGCCACCGCCGCACTCAATTTCGGGCCAGAGCATGCAGTGTTGCCGGAAGGTGAGGTACTCTGAGGTGCGAGCGGAGTTTTACCTCGAGAATTCGAGGTAAGGTGAGGTAGCATAGCCAACCCGAGGCCCAAATGGACCACTTTCACGTCGCATAGATTCGGTATACCATAGATAATGGTTTGCTGATGCTATGGTGTATCAGAGCTCCAATGTGAACAATATCCCTTCCTCAGTCTCTCACCAGTTATCCCCCAATGAGAGTCATCCAAGCCAAGAACTTGAGAACTTGAAGTCTTCCAAAACCCTCTGGCGAGAGCTGTTTCGCTGTCCGACATATGCTCCATCACAGCGTGATCTTGTGGCATTTCTGGAGCGAGGGTCACAGTGTAGGAGAGAGACTGCTAGACGTGATGGAATGAACCACTGCTCCAGGCCCATAAGTCCACGGGTTTGAACGAGTGCTGCTCGGGAGCCTACGACAAGAATGTGTGGAAAAAAAGGTGGCGTGAGTGTTGACGAAGTTGTGGACGGGCCGGGCGGAGGCGGATTCTCGTCTGTGCTGTTGATACTCGAGCTCGTGCCTATGCACTCCGGATTTCAGCTTCAAGTAAATCCCCGTGCAAATACATGTATCGTAGCGGCGCGCACGCGCCAAAATCCCCGACTCAAGGGAAAAGACATACTGTTGGTCCATTTTGTCCAAAACACGGTCGCGTGATTATCGGTGTCGGCCTGCTAGAGACGCGTTGCTGTGTTTCAGGACATTGTACACATCATGCAACGCTTCTCTCGTATCTGCTCGGTTTGCAGTACCACCGTAGGCGACAGCGTATGTGTCCCGTATATTTCAAATGTCACCGTTGACAATGTCCGGCATTGCATGTATATGACTCGGAGAGTTGGCTGCTATCTAATACTGAGTCAATGCATGAAAAAGGCTGATGCGACCCCGCAGGTTTCGAACCTGCGCCCTGAAAGAGGAACAGATTTCTGGTCTGTTGGCGTAACCACTCGGCTATCCTGCCGTATTTGGCATACTGCTGACACAAACAGCAGCCGCCAGAGCAGGATGCACGAGCATCGCAGCGGCGAGAAAACAGTTTCAAAGATGAGGTTTGGTAACTTCAGGCGTCACACATAGCGGCCAAGGCAACATT
>JBBPNO010000347.1:0-27833 GCA_038090915.1 Boletus eberwhitei
TTTGTCTGAAACTTGGTAGAGGAGTAGGCCTTAGTATAGCCTTTCATATGATAATGAGAAAATCTATGTTATCTATTCATGATCCCGCACGATTCTCATTTCGTGCAGGTCACCGCTCTCTTGGATTCTTCGGAGCGTACCAGCAAAGTCAGGATGTTCGATACATACAAGGCTTCTCATCATGTTCTTGACTGATTCATCGACACTACAAATTTTGATGTTACGCAGAACATGTACAGCACAGAGTTTGAAAACTCGACGAAGATGGTCATACGCATCCAACTCGGATATTCGCCGGTGTGGTTCATGTAGGTCATGCCGGTCGGGGAGATGTTGTGAGATATGTTGAAGATGAAGTCCAAGCCCTGTTGAATTGTATCAACTCAATGTTTAGACGATATTCATGGGCTAAGAGGAATCAGAGGATCAAAACTGCTGACCTTTTGCTTGCCCACTGTGCTGATCGCCAGTCCATTGGAGGATACCTGATAAGTGACTGATGTCTGTTGCATGTAGATGCCGCCATTTCAGTGGAGAGCCTGTGTCGTTCACAACAATCTCTTCGATCACCTGAAAAATGAACTGATGGGCAGCCGCTGTCTGACGTGTGAGAAAAATTCTGCAGTAGGTCAACGCTATAGGGTCTAAGCTGCTGGTCAGCACAAGGCATACTACTACCCACTAATGTTTGATTTCGCATCACTCCCACCGAGCTCGAACTCATAAAATCCAGCCACTCGCTTGAAACCGATATCGCTCTGTAAATACTGAGCATCCTTTAACCGCTGGCTGTTTTCGGGCAGCATGCATATGACTACACGCAATGGCAAGGTTGTCCCATCCCCATCTTCGGGGCCTGAGCTTGATGTATGGTCGGAAATCTCAACAGCGAGACGAATATAGTGTTCGTGAGGTGGAAGATGGACGTCTTGCTCCTCCTTTAAGTGCAACAATCCTACAACACATTGTGTTAGTAGATGTGAAGTTAACTATTATGAAGTATTGAAGACGACTTCACAAACCCTGCCAGTCAGTCCCGAAAGGAAATTTGGACTTCTGAACCTAAGTGATGTAAGACCATAAGTGGTCCTGATTTGCTAATGAAATGTGCAGGTCAGCAAGCGTAGGGTTTGGAACGTTGGGACATCTTCTCTTCAAGAATGAAAGTACAGCTGGATGTCGAAGAAATCGACGTGAAGTCATGTCAGGCAGGTCGTGATCCATCTCCTCGAGAAGCCTAAATATATCGCTCCGAACGGATGCTGGAGTCTTTGTTGGGAGTGGAATAGGGTGGCAGTGTGGTCCCGAGCAAACTACTAGGATCTTTGGGCAAGCAGTGCGGTACTCTTCGAAGGGCTGGTAGACTCAGAATGTGCATTGGCAGTAGAGACACCTGATAGAAGCTAGTTCTAGCTGTCCGCTTGCATTTCTATGGATACGTGCTATGAAAATGGACATGAGGGCTCGAGCGGATAGTTCAATATGCATGTGATACTAGGGCTACTCACGACACTTTGACCGGACTGATGTGTGATTCATCACAACACGACAAGGTGCAGATGGATTAAATCCCTCCGAATCTTGCCTTGCTTCTTCCTCAATCATTGTGATCTCAATGGCATCAGTGTTGAAAAGGGCTTGCAGGTAATCAATATCGTATAGACCTGTGCTTGGACTGTGATCCAGAAAGTGATCCTTTGCTCCGAGTCCATTTTTGCTGTAGAATTCACACCTATAGTAGTAGCCATTTTTAGTACAGATCGCTACTCTGCCGCACCATGGCTACAGCCTACAGTAACACGGCCTACTGGTACATACCGGATGATAGGTAGATTGTTCCAATCATGATCAAAGATCAATTGACCGTTACATCTGAGTGTAGAAGGCTGGCCACGGCGAGATTCATCTCGCTGCTTTGTCCACATTTCCATCCAAGCCTGTTTTTCGGGTGTATGTACGATCCCAGAGGTTATTTGATAGGGGTCGGGAGGTGCGTTACAGCCTGTCTTGCATAGTGCAGCCCAGTATGACATTGTCTTTTGTAGAAGTTGAGCACTGGGGCTCAATGTTTCATGAATTGCAAGCAAATGTGACTGGACTCAGATGGCATCCCGGGAGGCTTCGAAATGAGGAACAGACAGCACTTCGAGGTCTGCAAAACCACAGGCCTTGCTGCCTTGGCCTGTATATTATCATGGCATGAGAATTAAATTGATATTTATTAGCCTGATTTTACTTTACATGTAGCATGGGATTCCCGACACGGTACATGTTGACCTTCTGTGTCTGTGAGAAGATCACAATAGATAACATTCCCACTAGTAGTTCGTGCTCGGCTTCCCTTCGGTGGTCCTAATGAGTATGCGAACGAATTGCATGGATTGGACCACTCTCGAGAATGGTCCATTTTGAAGAGGTGTCCAATGTGACCTGAGTTATTTGTTTCAGGGTACTCAACGACTGTACCAGGTGGATATATGTGCAGTACATCCAGTACCGTCTGCTGATTGAGCTTGACCTTGATCTTAGTTTCACGGGCAAGCATGAAGTTGATAAGAAATAGCTTGAGGGCAGCTATGCAATGAGACTCAGACCAACTCAACGACTCGGGGTGGAAACATGAAACAATCATTTGAGGGATTACTGCATGCCTAGACCCTAGACACACAGTTTGACTCGGTGAAGGCCCCAAAATGTTGAGTTCAACGTAACCATAAAATTTCCATCACCTGGCTCGGAACTTGGACTAGGGTCAGCAGGTAGTAGCTTGTTTGGCACTTACTTTGAGCCACAAGAGACTCAAGGATGGCTCTGTTGGTGACGAGAAAAGCCTGCTGAAGCTTATTTGGTCTGATGAACGAAAGGACTACGACTGACGCAATAGGTCAGGACTATCAGGTACACACCATTTGGACTCGGGACTTCAGGGAAAAGGTCCAATTAACAGAAAGACCATCAATGAAATGGCTCTAGATGTGTCGGAAATGAGTAATGACTCTAATGAGTCCCCAAAAGCTTGTTTCCATGGAAATTTCATCCAATGAATGGTTAGATATTGATATTCAGGTTGTCAGATCATACTCGGTGGTCTAGGGATGCATGAATAGCACGGGGACTTGGTGGATCATATTGTGAGCGTGACAATGCAATACTAATACATATATCTACCTATTTTATACGTATACTTATCCTTCCCTGTTATCTTCATTAATGTGC
Source organism: Boletus eberwhitei (assembly GCA_038090915.1). Classification (NCBI taxonomy): domain Eukaryota; kingdom Fungi; phylum Basidiomycota; class Agaricomycetes; order Boletales; family Boletaceae; genus Boletus; species Boletus eberwhitei. The sequence goes on from JBBPNO010000347.1 coordinate 3,217, forward strand.
ACCGACTCAGCCGACAGATAACGGCCTAGCACGGCTACTCAGTCCGCATTGCCGTGTCTGGACTCCTTTTCACTCTTACCTCAGCTGTTCCTGGGCCTGAGAGAGACCCATCGACCTATGCCTCGTTCTCCAGGTACATGATTTGGGTTGTTGTCATCATCTGACATTGCATTTAAAATGAATGCCATATCATATTTGCTATCCTTCCATTTAGGATCACATTCGTTTGAGGCCCGCTTTCATTTGCGTGCGTCTAGTTTCTTTTTGGCTTGAAGTAAGTCCACTTTATTTGTATAAGAAATTATTCATAACTCACAGACTGGACATGAGAATTCATCTGTGCGCGGCCCAAACTCGCTGACGTTTCAACCACCTCAACCTCACCATCTCCAAAGTCATCATCTTCCTCAGTACGTTTTCACTTCTTCTCGGCCTTGTGATACTCATTTGCCATTCGCATATATTTCACTCGCACCGCCTTTTCCAGCTGCTTCAAAGGAATTTTTTCAATGACTGCCTTCATAGTACCTGGCTCCTGTTCAGCTGTCACTTGCATATGCCTTACGACCTTTCCCAGACCATTCATATTTACAGGCTCGTCCTGCTTCCCTGTTCGCCAGTCGAAGCAAATCAAGCTCTGTCCTGTGGACCTATCCTTTGGCTAGGCATCTGTTGCTTCTCCAATGCCCATAGGATAGCCTGGTAAGTTCAGTCCATCAAGTTTTTGGACACCCATGAGTTTTTTGAAACTCTCTGACATTAAATCCTTCGTTCTCGGTCAGTATCAAGTATAGATCTGTGAGTACAAAAGTCCTTCGCACCCGAAATGTTTTTGACTTCAGGGCAATATCACATGCCGTCTGCTCAGGACCTGGATTCTCAGGCACCATCATGGACCTCGCCTCCCCCTCTGGTCCACCTGGTTCGGTGGCTCCACCACTCGTACTCCCATCAGGAAGTTCCATGCTTGGCTCGCCATCACCATCGATGTACACAATGCCGACCTGTGATTCAAGATGATTAAGGCGCTCGTTGATGTCATTTTCACTGGATTTGAGGTGTGCGACTTCGGCTTTCAACACTTTGTTTTCATTATAGAGGACCTGAATTCTTGTTTCAGACTTCTCCTTGTACTCGGCAAATGCATTTTCAAGCTGCTCGTTGGCAAGAATCACAGCATTAAGACGTTGAATATTGTTCGACATGGCCCGGGGTAGATACTAGAGGACCCGGGTGACTGAGGGACAGAAAAAAGCTTGGGATTCTTCGAGTTCTTGTTACCATCACACAGTTGACCAGTTTAGACTGTAATATATCCTTTTTATTGGTCTAGTACTGTGTGCCTGACGCGTTGCAAGCACGCGAACGATCAACAACCTGGATGACCAGGACGTTTACACTTGTTTACCAACCTCACACCGACCTCATTTTAAAAGGTTCTGCGGCGCGCAAAACCCCGACACTGGTAAACCCCGTTTCCAGAACGGCTCGAGACTTGCTGTGCAGCTGACCAGGCCGCCCAGCGTGAGTGACAAGTGTGCTGTAGCGGCAAAGAAACCTACCGCAATTCGGACGACCTCTTGTGGACCACTTTGCAGTGTCTCCCTTTATCTCCCGCATCATATGGATTCATACCCCAGGTTTGAGGCTCATATATCGGAGGTCAGGGATGGGGTGCAAGAGTTCAGCATCACTCCAAATGGGTTGTTTCTGAGGTCGTTGCTTCCTACTCCGATGGAACTCTGCTCAGTCGTAGACCCAGATGGGCCCGGAAACCCATTCCACGTTAACCTGAAACCACGACCGGACGAGGAAAGTCCTTTGGCTCTCGGCATGCATAATCAACGTTTCAACCAACTTGGACACGCGAAGTCGCGAGCCAGGGAAATTGGTAGTGACATATTATATGTTTTCTGCTCTATTCGGAGAACGGAGGAGACGATGAACCCTCATGCACCGCCATCAAACTTCGCCTCGCTCGGCCCCATCTTGGTCGTTTTGGGACGGGAAGACCAAACCAAACGGGCGAAAGTGGGCTTGTGGGGAAGATAATGGGAACAAGCTAACGGTGTCGAAACGCAGGGGCGCCGCCATGGAAGCGGAGATCGCGCAGTTCCGGTGGCGATCCGCGTGGCCACCTAGGATCAGCATTTAATGACCTACTGAACCTCTCCACCAATGCCGCAGCATCAGAATTGCTCAATCTGCAGTGGGTGGCGATGTCGAGGGAAGCTGCCTCGTGAGACGAGAGATTAAGGCAGAGGGGGATCGACGTTATAGCATTGGCCAAAAGCGCCTTCAGCGTTTGTCTGGACAGATCACAGCCAGTCCCAACTGTGGTGCTGAATGCACGCGGGATGGATTGAATAGGGATACGAGTCTTGGTGGCGATAGAACGTTGATTGCGATCCCACCACCGTTTGTCGGGGGTATCAAAGTGAGTTACGACGAAGGCTACTGGAGCACGGCCGCCAAAGAAGAAATCGTTAACCAACCAGTAGAGACTACCAAGCAAAGAGGAGATTTCGTCCTTGCGTGCACAGAGAAGAATAAGGTGAACACCATCAGGGAGGTTTCGCAAGACAGCATGTGCTTGTTCGTAAGGCGAAAGGTGACTGATGTCTCCCCCACGGTCAAGGCTAAATCCCGTTGTGTCCCATAAACGGAACTGCCTTTCGCCCATGGACATCCTGTAGCATCGGGGTCGCTTGGTGCAAGGTTCCATGTTTGTAGATACTGGTGCAATTGGCTCCTCGGCAAGAAGATTAATGATCGAACTCTTCCCGCACCCAAGAGCACCAAATAACACGACATTGATATCGGAATCAGGACTTTAATCAAGAGTCAGGAGCTAGCAAGAAAAATCATGACGGCAACATACTTTGGCTGCAATAATTGCTGTAGTTTGTCTCTGGAGAACGACAGTACTTCCTGTGCCGATGGCCGATCTCTTGGAACTCGTGGAGACCAACATTTCTCGATAAAGTACCAAACATTGTCCGGAATAACGGGGTACGGTGGGCGCGGTGGATTCTGGAGTTCCTTTAACTTGCATTCGAGTTCCGATTTGTCCCATGGGAATTTCCCAGAGATGATCTGCAAGTCTAATTTAGACGCCGAAGGATGAAAGCCCGAACAACAACTAAGGATGACGTACGAAGAAGATGATACTACCAAGAGAGTAAATATCGACGTTAAGGTTAGGTTCAATGTTGGGTTCAACCGCGTCCGAGAATAGGTCGGGATACAACAGCTCTGGTGCAACCCACATCGCTGCGCCGGGTCGAATGGAGTTAGTCCAGAGGTAAGTCAAGTTGTTCTGCGGGCTAAGAGTTTGAGAGAAGCCAAAGTCGGTGAGGCGCGGATTATGGTCACTATCAATTAAAATATTGCCCTACAAAGATATAAATCATGCGGTCGATAGGTCAATGAAGTGATGCGACCCACGGGGTGGAAATCCCCATGAACGACGGATTTTGAATGCACTGCGAGATGGTGTCAGCTAAGCCCACAACAAGCGAGTTCTTGAACCTACGGTACTCTAGCCCGGCAGCTGACCCCGTAATCTGTGGCATCATCGTAAACTGGATGTAAGTCCCGGGATCCCTTGTACTCACGAGTCGGATGCGATCAGGAAGCGAAAGGACATTATCACATTGACTGACGTATTGAGCGAGCGTTCCATGTGGCATCCACACCGAAACCATGCAGGGATGATCAGACCCGAAATCGTTGCCATGTGCCGTGCCCAGGAGCGGGACAATGTTGGGATGGTCTAATCTTTTCCATATTCCAAGCTCGCGCTTCATTTTCTAGAGTCGCACTAGGGGGTCAGAGAAACTTTCGGCGGAAAATTATTGTCACCTCACTCGCAAGAACTCGGCCCTATCAGCTGGGGGGATGGAGCGATCAAAGCTAATAGCCTTGACAGCAACCTGAAGACAGAGAGAATGGGTAAACCCTGAGCCAAGTCGACAATGCTAACCTCCCCATTCCGTGCACAGGAACAACGATACACTGTACCAAAAGAACCTATTCCGGCTAAACGTTTGGAACCCTGCTCAAGTGTCTTGGTGAGGTCCGGCGGATTCATTAGACCGACTCGTAGAGGTGTAGCTGTTGAACTGGAGAAAGGCGTGTCAGTGCAAATAAACACCAAAGGTGCACCCATACGCTGATTTATGTGGAGGTCTTTATAAGCGTAGAGTGTTCGAGCTAGGATTGAGTTCTTGAGTCGGTTGTTTTTGGCGCCAGGTTTCCTGTGGCAGCGAAAACCACGCTGGGAGGCCAGCGCGGGCAGTTCATATAATGAGACCATTAAGGCGCTTATGATGTGGGAGTCTATGTCTGGTCATGGGGCAATCAAATCAATATCAATGATGGGCGTATCAAGATCATACAATTATCCAACGGACTGTATTCTATCCGGACTCTCTGTGCGTGCGCGTGCTAGCACAGCCCACACTAGACCGGAAATATCGTTCGCTTGCACATGTGCATCGATCACGTCCCCCAACTCAAACTCGACCCCTCCCAGAGTGACGTCCGCAGAGACCAGCTGTCGTGTGTTGGGAATAAAGAGCAATGTCAACACTAGATCGTTTGGCTCAGGAAATGCCGAGCTGGGCGGTGGATTGATCGAATATGTCAACCGTAGCTCGTTTTCGGATTCAACGTGTGTGGACTTGAGAGAGAGCAAGGAGCGGTGGATCGACAACGAGGATACGAACCTGTCCATGCGTGACACAGATCAGAGGTTGCACCGAGAAAGGTTGGTTGGCAAATCCATACCAGTCGTAGAGTCCTCCGACCCTTGGGTCCTCTTCCTCCCCAACCATTTTTCCCACAAGCTTGAGCTCTGCGAGCTTCTCTTTTTCGATGCTTCTCACTCGCTCCAGCTCCGCCATCCCGTTCCTTATTCGTTCTTTCGTCTCACTTATCCGACTATTCAGTCCCTGCAGCTCGTCTTCCATATTTTGCATTTGCTCCACCTGCCCATCTAGCGTGGACGTTGCAGATGCGATGGTCAACCGAGGATGCGGGTGAGCCTGGCGGAGCCGCGTCAGGGCAAGCCGTGCATCGAGTATCTGGGCAGAGAGTGTCGTCGCAAGATTGGTCAACGAACGCGCTTTCTGATAATCTGCTCAGCGGATCGTCAGGAACCACATCCATGCATAAACAACACTTGGGGCAATCCACCGACCTTCCTCCACGAGTGGCGCCAACGTGCGTACGTCCTCTTGCCGCTCCGCAAGCCTTGCCTTGGCCTCCTTCAACACACGCTTCTTCTCTTCATTGCGCAGCCGGAGTTCTTCATTCAAAGAGGCGGTTATGAGTGGCGCATCATCGGACACGATCGTCTTGACATATTTGTCTTTGGCCTTTTGTTCCAGGTACTGAAATTTGAGTTGACGGAGGAACGACTAGCGGGTCCATTGTCAGCAAGTCGCCTGTGCGAATGGAACTGAGCACAGACGGTTTGAGCTGCGACGTCGCTGGCTACTACGGCAGGATCGCTCAAGGCGTCCTCACCAGCGGGCAAATCTTCGAGACCATCGAAACGATGAGATTTTAGCTGCGCACGAGAGTTGAGGATGTGTAGGTTGGCATTGTCAAGGGTTGCTTGAAGTTGTTTCGATGGATTCGAAGTAGACATTTCAGTGCAAGTGATAAACAGCGTATCGCGCGGCGCGTCCAGTCACGTGTACAGAAAGACTGACTACGATTAGCTTGAGCATCTTTCCAGCGCTAGCCATGTAATTAATTGCCTTGTACCTCGGAAGAATCACACTGGACAGAGGGAACATCGGTCCTAGTGTTGACCCGATAAGTGAGACCAGTCACCCATATTATTCAACTGGAGCGTCACTCCTTCGACTACCGTGTGGTCATGATCCTCCTCATTTAAAGGAAAATCAATGCGCCTGGCGCACGGGGGTCGCCAGGACGTAGCGGCGGAAACAGAGCGCGGAATGTTGCCGAGAGTTCAACTAGGCTCTGACCTCTACGTGGCTGCTCTTCCGTTGTCGCTTCGTAATCCTCGGAAGTCCAGGAGCACAAAACCGAACGTGTAGGTTGGCGGATGTAGTTGAACGAACCGACATGTTGGCGCCAATCATGCACGCGTGTCAATCGTGTTGGTCACTGTCCACAGCAGAGTGTGACTTCGACGATGCGTCTGCGATGTACATTTGGCTGAATGTCCGAGGACAATCATTGTCGTGTGACGTACGTCGCGAGATTGGAAGAAGCGACCGAGAAGAACACTGGGTGACACAAAAGAAAACTAACGGCCATCCATCCCAAGCTGGAGTTTCGTGGGCTTGCAAAGGGTTATGTTTCCCTTGCGTATTCTCGGTGACGAGTCTCGTTTCGTGTTTCCGTGTATCACATTGAAAAGGAATATAGGTATGGAGGGAGGTTCGACGACCCGAGTCAATCGAGGCCGGGGAGGAGGAAGAGGGCGTGAGCAGTGTTACCTTCCTGTGATCAACCTGTCCTTGAGGATGACCCCCTTCCTTCTGATGTAGATGGTGGCTCGCGCAACGGATTGTCTTGTCGAGCCTGCTCAAGCAAATCTCCAAGACCTCGCTCTCGCACGGCTTTCTGCAAGTAAGGCAATATCAACCAACGTGCGTCAGAAGGCAGACCAATCGTGAGCACGTTGTGCGGCGCGCTTGGTTCCAAAGAGGCGTCACACTCACCTGCACACATTCCCTGTATTGAGCCCATATAACCCCGCACTTCTGCTCGAATTCCTCCGCCTTCTGCTTGGCGTAGTCGTTCCGCTGGCCCTGTGGTACGCCATTGGAATGTGCAATGGCGGGTTCGAGATAGCCTTCGAACCATGTATTGAAGCATGCGTCGTATGCATGCTTGAGGGGTGTACATTCGCGTGAAAGTGACTGCGCCATAGCAATAACGTTTTTGAAGACTTTGCCGGAAGTTGGGATTCAGACGATGAACAAGCGCGGCTTCAGACCGAAGCCAGCTTACATCACAAAGCTTACAGTCTAAGGTATTAAGGTATTGCAGAATGGGATGATAGCGGTGCTGTACTAGATACACGACAATATTCCACTGCGCGCACTGACTCAACGGCCTCTCGAATACGGCTGATATCGATAACCCTTTCTCGGGTCCCCTCCTCTGTCCTGTGGGTGACGTGTGGGCTGTGGCGGAGGCGCCTTGGAAGCCGTAAAAGCGATCTGTGAACGTTTCGACTGTGCCGCAGATGCTTGTTCTGAACGCGCTTTTTGTAGCTCAGCTTTGAGACAAATATTTCCCCAGCAAGAGAACCGTCATTGGGCGTAACCAGATAGAAGGGTGGCGACGGCATAAACACGAGTCGAACAAGATTACAAGACGCCTCGTACCGATTTGATCCGCAAACCATCCGGGTTCTACGTTATTTGGGTCCCAGATACTAGTCTGAAAGTTCGTCGTTCGTTCATCGACGTCGACAAAGTCGACCAGTGTAGCATAGAGGTGAGGATTCCGGAATGATCGGTTTGACATAAGAGAATCGTTGAAGTGTCTGGGATTTACGGGATCACGCTTCAATGCAAGAAACTGGGCTGCTTTCGCCTGGACAGATATGAGTGGTAGAGTGAACGCGACATGCAAAGAGTTACCATACTTCAATGGCTGGATCACATGGTGCCGTGGATTCGGCGGGTATTCCCCAATCTACTACGCCTGGTATTGATGGCGGCCTCAAGAGTTCGCGAATCTCTGTTAGCTCATGGTTTTCGGAGGAACACGAGGTGGAAGGTAATTCCTTCAAGGATTCTGCTGGCGTGAGCGGGGGCGCGTCTGATTGAGATTGTTCCGTCACAATGTCCCCGGATAGATGTGCTCGAGGATGGCTCCTCGTCGGTGCTGGTCGACGAATGATGACTTGGGATTTTGGTAACAGTCGAGCTAAAAAGCGATGACTTGAGAGCGCATCCACGGCGTATTACGTGGGACGTACCATCTGAGGATGAAGCAGAGAGGCCCTTTAGTGGCTTATCCTATTCCCAAACAGAAACACAGCCAACAACGAGGGAAACGATTGGACAAAACCCGGCAGGGAGACTCTTACATGGTTGTTGGGCAGGCTAATGCCAGGAGACCTGGAGGTGGAGGCGACGATGTCCTCCGAGTCGCTTTGGGAGTCATCGCTGTATGCGACAAGACCTGCGGGTGTGTGAGACGTCGCCGACAGCGGTGACATGGTGTTGCTCACCGTGCATGGCAGCGCGCACGGAGGAGAGATTTGATGCCGAGAATTGAAACTCCGAGCGATGGTAATGAGGGAGTTGCCGAGTTGCCGAGACATACTCTCGAATGCGCCTCCACCAGTTGGTCGTCTGTCTAGCGATTTGGACGGTCGGCAGTTTGGCTGCCAGCGAGCAGGTCGTCGCCGAGTTTTATGGCCGACATGCGTCCAGCTCGGGGCACACCAACAACTGGGCCGTCCTCGTCTGCGCCTCTCGATATTGGTTCAATTACAGGGTATGTCGTGGTAGCCTGCAATAGACCACTGATGCCAACGTCCCTCAGCACATGGCAAATGCCCTAGGAATGTAATTATTCCTCCCCATTCCCGTGTCCCGCCGTGATACAGACTCTCGTACCTAGGTATCGCACCGTGAAGCGTCTGGGCATCCCCGACTCAAATATCATCCTCATGCTTGCCGATGACGTCGCCTGTAATACGCGCAACAAATTCCCCGGGAGCGTGTACGCGAAAGCGGGGCGTCATCTGGACCTCTACGGCGATAACATCGAAGTGGACTATCGTGGCTACGAAGTGACTGTGGAGAACTTCATTCGTTTGCTTACTGGTATGTCGAGGTCGAAAACATTCACTCGTATGCCAACTTTCCGTGTAGGACGAGTTGACCCATCAGTAACGCGCTCCAAACGACTGCTCACGGATGACCGTTCGAATATCTTCGTGTACATGACCGGGCACGGTGGGAATGAATTCCTCAAGTTCCAGGACAACGAAGAGATCAGCGCGTTTGACATTGCTGACGCCTTTGAGCAAATGTGGCAGAAGAAACGGTAAGAATCAGATGCATGCTTGATCAACTCAGGGGCCAAACAAGTAAATTCTAGCTACAACGAAATATTCTTCATGATCGATACCTGCCAAGCAAACACCATGTACTCGCAATTCTACTCCCCAAATATCCTGGCAACAGGATCATCGGAGATAGAAGAAAACTCTTACTCGGTATGTTGCTTGTTCAACCTGTTTGTCCCTAGGTGTCTCATCGCAAACAGCATGAAAACGACAACGATATTGGTGTGTCTGTCATCGACAGCTATACACACTTTATACTCGAATTCATGGAAGGCATCAACAAGACCAGTCAGGTTTTCGTACAGGACTTGGTATGCGCTCTCAGCTCGACGCCCTGCTGTCACGCTCACACCTTGAAAGTTCTCATCCTATGATCCCGCTGTGATTCGCTCACACGCCGGCGTGCGTTCAGACCTGTTTCGACGGCCACTAGACAAGACACGGATCACGGACTTTTTCGGGGGTGTTGCTCAGGCCGAGGTATTTCCTCCTGCTCAAGAAAGTGTGCAGACTGTCCTCTCGGAAAACGTGCGACCGTCGGAAACTTCACAGCACGCAGTAACCCCTCCCGAGAACGACCCTATCGCCTTGCAATACCATCCCGATGGAGTACGGGATAATAGCACTTTGCCGTTGCTGGGGAGCGAGAAAGAAGTTTGGGACTCGAGATGGAAGGATATTAGAAAATGGACTTCTGTCTTGTTAATAGTATCCCTTTTGACCTGGGTATCGTTTGCATGATAGACCTTTGTATTCACAAATTCCAAAACGTCTCAATACATTTGAGAAGTGAGTGCGATCCTTTTGTTTGAGTTTCCTCCTCAATGTCAAGGTAGTCAGGTGTACATTCTACAACTGAAACAGAATACAAAGTTATTTACGAAATACACGTGAATCACAGCAGATTGATGCTACGGTCTTGTGCTTCCTTTCAAAACTCCTGGTGCACTTCAGCATTCCATTTCTTGTCAGGGTCATACATTGTCCCATCCTCAGACATGCACCACTCGATCACCGCACAAGGAGGCCACAGGCCTGCAGGCTCGTCGCCAGCGTCCTGGAGGAGCAGCGCAACAACACCGTGCGCCGGAACGTCGTATGCTGTAAAGTTTCTCACTGCAGTACCAATGTCAGTGTGCGTCCAGAGGTCCTGAGTGCAATGTATGAGCTCCGTTGCTGGGGAACAAGTCGAGCTCTAGAACTTACCCGGACGGAGTATTGTCTTCCGGCTCGAATCCAGGGAGACTCTGTCAAGTTGAAGAACATGCTCGCAGGTTCATCCAAGGTGTTGATCTACTCTGCCTTAGCAATACAAAAGGCACGCAGGGATGAAACTGCTCACAAGCATAAAGACCGTGCCGTTCTGGCTTTCACCGCTCCAGTACTGTGCGGGGTGGGTTGCATTGCTCACGTAGTTGGGCTAAAGTTATTTTAATTCGGCGGGCCAATATATGCTAATGGATATTTACTTACATTGATACCCCATCGGAAGGGTGAAATACTCGTACCCACGACGGGGTCCTGGTTGATAGCGATAATTTCGGGATTGGTGAGGATTTCGAGTGATTCCTTGCTTGCCGTATCCAACTAAACAGAGACTACATCTTCGCTTTGCTTTTAAATTCAGGAAAAGGCACGTACATTGAGGCCGAGCAAGAGGGGGGATTTCATGAAAGCCCAGGCGGTGAAATGCGTCTTCATTTCATCATATGTTAGGTCGCCATTTCCGCTTGTGGTGGACATGAGACGTAGATTATGAGACAACAAATGTATTACTCACATTTCCAGCTAGTGAAACGTGAGGCTTAATTCACTCATGTAAGTAGAATTACTTACCATATCCATATCGTTGTGACCATAAAAATCGGTAGCCCAGGTATAAAAAGAATTTCTAGAAATAGTTTCAGAACGACTCAAACGAGGTGGCAGGTAGAGCTGCTGACTGATTGATGAGGTTCGCAATCGACGACCAAGATGCTCCTAAGGGACGCCGTCAGGCGGCGATTACATTACACTAGAAATGACATACCAATATCATCCGTTGTCTGACATGCAAAGTTTGTGTTCAATGCGTAGACAACACATCATTCTATCACCTACCCGCCAACTTTGACCATACTTCTTTGCCCACAACCACCCTTGTTCCTAATCGAAACATGAGTACGACCATCCCGACTCGGACACAGCACATACCCTTCCCCACTGACACATCGACAGGAATAAAGGCGGCTTCCCAGAGGACTCAGCGAGATCCTTGATGGCATTCGCCATACGTTCATATCCTGGACAACCATCAGCTTGACACTTGAACAATCAAGGTCGTCATGGACAAACTCACGGCCCATAATATTCTGCCTTGTAATGTTGTCGAACGGCACGGCACAGTTATCATACCTGCGGAAACGAAAGTCAGGGCCACAGCTTCGTCACACAAGCTGAAAATATGGACTTGAGATAATCGAAGCCCCAGTCCTGGAACAACTTTGCGTCTCTATAAAAGATTAAAGGACTCGTTGGCTTAAGAAGGGAATAAGGTCTACCTTGCTTCATTCTGATACGACCCAGGGTATAACTGGCAAGTAAACCATCCCGAGTCACTGTACTGTTGCCAGGGTGTTAGACACGAGAGGACAGGTGAATCGGATCTTACAATGCCTGCTTTGCTGCATGAATGTGGACATGAGCGCTATACATCAGTAAGCTGCGTTGATCGACTCACAAGCCCAGTTCATGAATCTGGTCCGTTAACAATTTCATCCCCGAGGGGAATCTGGCCTGATCTACAGAAGAGTCACATCTCGGTCTCTATGCCACATCGAAAGCAACGTACTCGCGACAATATCCCCAGCAGGACTCCGTTTTTTCTCCGAATAACAATCATCGATATTGATATGATCATAACCCGCATCCTGAGTTTCGAAAATGAGTATATGCAATGTCATTCGACGCTGATTGACACGAACCGCGAGACCGAGGGATTGCACCAACTTAGCTGTCTTGATGATGAGCGTCTCGTTGATAGCACACTACCAGAACGGACATGAAATTACGTCGCATAGGTTGGACAAAAACACTCACGTAGTATGCATTCCATGCTGATAGTTGGGACTGAGCACCCTGCGACTAGTACAACCTGACGACTTACTATTATACCCCATGACTGTGGTGGTTTCGTCAGACACCGGCGCGCCCATCACACAGCTGTCGCGCTCACCTGGAAGCTTCCCGACTCTCTGAATCCCGCTCGTGGGATGGCCATACTTGACACGATACAAGAGGGTTGAGAAACCCAAGACCGCAACGAGGGTGAACGCCACGGCACCCCAGATTGGAGTCTTCGAGTTTGACTGTTTTCGTGTCGGCTGCGCCTGCGCTGCATATCATAGAACAAAGCCATAGATCAGCCTTGCTGTCATATCGACAGGGTCACCTCCTGGGTCGCAATGTCCACGAGGGACCACACTCGCGGAAGGCACACTCACCAAGCAAAGGCGTGCTGGATGTAGGGAGTACCTGTCCTTGCTTCGCAGTCATCGTAGAATGCGTTTACCAGGTAGTGACGGGAGAGAGAGGTGGTTCTCTTTGTTGCTGTGAGGAAAACCTCCGTAATAATACACATGTGGTCCGGAGCTCTACCAGGCCATAATTAGACACCGAGGCGGGAGAAGTTTGCCAGTTCCATCACAAGCACTACGGAGTATGTAGATACAAAGATGTTTTTATGTAAGTAAATCGAACACGAGCACTCGGTCTTCCCCTAGTAATACCTGGTTCCATTTTCAGCTGTGCACTGTGTTGCTGCTTCACCGGCGCAGAGTGGCAAGAGACCCGCAGGTTCGTCTCCGGCGTCTTGGAGTAAAACAACAACAACACCGTGAGGAACGACACCGGTCGCGGTATAATTGCGCACAGCGGTGCCATTGCTAGTGTGTGTCCAAAGATCCTAGAGTGGCCTGCTCAGCTAGGAACCGCCGAGGTGGAAGGATCAACGAGATCCAACTACATACCCTGACAGCATACTGCCTGCCTGCGCGTATCCATGGGGATTCAGTCAAGTTGAAGAAAAGGTCGACGGGTTCGTCGAGAGTGTTGATCTATTACCAAGAAGATCAGTCGGACCGCGTTATCCTGTAGGACCATACGCTTACGAGCATGAAGACTGTTCCGTTCTCACTTGGACCACTCCAAAACTGGGCGGGGAACGAAGAGTTGTACGTCCAATCAGGCTATAACCGAGCGTAAGAACACCGCCCAGGCAATGTGGACGAGCAACCTACGTTAATGCCCCAGCGGAAGGGCGAAATGCTTGTACCGTACATCGGGTCCTGATTGATGGCGATGATCTCGGTGTTCTTGAGGATGCTAAGCATCTCTGAGCTGATGGTCGCGAGCTAACATGCCAATTCCATATAGAGTGCGGTTGAGGTTATGCATGCATAACTTACGTTGGTACCAATCAATAGCGGAGCTTTCATGAGCGCCCAAGCCGTAAAATGGGTCTTGGCTTCATCGTAGGTGAGGACTCCGTTTCCTATTTCAAGCTGATTTTTGTGTGAGTAATCCATATCAACAATACCCGGCAGGGAGTAAGCACCATATCGGGGTCGTTGCGTCCGTAGAAGTTTGTGGCTTGCGTGATGAAGGAAGCCCTGATGGGTTGTTCAATCTCGTTTCACAACAAGCTATACAATGGAGAAGCTTACGAATTGATGATCGTTGCGATGGAGCTCCAGTAAGGTCCAATATCGCCGTTAATCTAATCAAGTCACGGCAAAGTTATGATATAACCCTGCGTCCGTGTCAAATTAGTACTCACCCTCCAACTGTGCGCCATAGAGGCACCCCATCTACAGCAGGAGAATTAACTCGTGGATCTAACTAAAGAGGCATGATTTGGACTTACAGCCAGACTTGATTCTAAGGACCACACATAAGTAAAATGAAAAGTTCGCACATGTTTCACTTACCCATCCCCATTCGCACAGGCTGAACGTGAATGTAGTCCCGGTCTGTTCGGCAACTGCAGCCAATGCATCTGCCATACGTTGGTACTCTGTATCATGTTGTGATGAGGTGTGGATATCCAAATTGAACAGTATGCTCACTGCCGACTATACCCTCTTGGATCACATCATCAAATGGAACTGGAAATATGTCAGGGCTGTGGCAATCATACGCTGAATCACGGTCACTGACTAGCGCAGTTGTCATACCTACAGAAAGGAGTCAGCAATATTTCGGGAGTGACGCAAAAGTGACACTCACTTTAAGAAGTCAAAGCCCCAAGATTGGAATGTGAGAGCATCTTGTTCCTCGTGCATGAAAGAACCGGGGTATCCGGCGCATGTGAACCAGCCCGAATCAGAGTACTGTGCGGAAATGAATCAACCAAATACCGTGTGACTTGATGAGGCAACTTACGATGCCAGCATAGCTACATGATACGCGATGAGAATTTCACCTCTGAAACAAAGACTGTTGCACCTACAAGCCCATCGTGTGCAACTGATCGGTAAGATTGTTCATGTTTGGGAAGCGGATAGGATCTAATACCATGGGAATCAGCGGTCCGTGTTCAGAAATACTAGACACAACGCAGCAAACGCAGACTAACCAGAAACGACTTCGCCTGTGGAGCTACGATTCTTGCTTGCCCAGCAATCGTCCAAGTGGACGTGATTATAGCCAACATCCTGAGATTATGAGCTGGTTCATGTGGTTGGGTCCAGACAACCTCACCAATAGACCATAATCTTTCATATATTGAGCTGTTTGAATTATGAGGGTCTCGTTCACGTTGCACTAATTTGACACAACGGATAGACATTAGGATGAAACGATAGGTAGTCATCACACATAACCCACCTGAAATGCATTCCAGGCTGCCAAAGATGGACTGGGTCAGGTCCATCAGCGGTTAAACCCAGACCACCACCTACCATTGTAGCCCATCACTTGGTAGCGATCAGCCCTGCTGTGAAGTCACGACAGTGGACCAATGAACTTACCTGGAAGCTTGCCAACGCCATTCTGCAGAGCCGTAACGGACGACACAGCAGAGAGAATACCAACGACGGTTCCCAGAGTCTTGAAAGACGGTGACATCTCGAGCGTGGGTGGTATCATTTCGTATGCATGGAGCATGGCTGCACACCCCTTTTAAATCCTACAGAACACCGTAAATTAAATCAGAACACCAGGGCCCATGATACACTCGTGATTGACGGAGAAATGCACCTTGTGAAACGCCAGTGTGTTTGAACTTTGCCGAAGCTTCTTTACCTGATTGTATGGTTCGGTTCGGAGCGCGATGAGTTCAAATTGTACCACATATTTATAACGGGGCGTTGTGACCTCAGGCATGCAAGCTCCACGACGGACAACTAAAACCGGTCAGATTGGTCAGCAAATATAGTAACTGAGTGCTGGGCGCCGAGCGCCGAGCGCTGTGGCCGACTCAACGATAAGTACTTTTGGGGAACCGACACTGTGTCCTGATATAAGCAACTCAGCACAACAATCAAACTGCACCTATTACCTCGGCGAAAGTCGTGTTCACATTGACAGGTCTCGGATAACCCGCATGTTCAACGGTCGGGACGGCCCGGGACCATCTCCATATTGATCACTCGTTCTGTGGTTCTCTGTACATGTGAACGGGTACAGGCATGGAGAAGGAACCCCATACATGTAAACCTCCACTCCAAGATCTCGTGTCAGGGTACTCATTACCCGATGGTAACGCGCTACGGAGATAAAACTGGCGAATATAACTGCAAGTATAAAAGAGCTTGAGGATCGGACCGCGAAGGCGTCAGATGACCTTGGTAATGACCGCTTGCATCGAGAGAGAAGTCCAACGTTCGACAGTGTGTGCTTCAATGATACGAAGACGTAGCCTCAGCGACTAGTGAACCGCTGTCATGTGCCAGTGAGGGGTCTTAATCAAACAAGTCCAAACACGTTTGTGGCAATGAGCTATCGCGTGCAGGATATCGCTCGACCATCGCCATCATGAAGCTCGTCAGGTAAATGTCTCTCGTTGGTGTGTATTCAACCTGACCCCAGAACTATCCTTGTTGAGACCTTTCCCATTTTGTACTCGGAAAGCCTAGAAAACATGTCGCTGATGCCCATTTTCTTTGATCTATTACATCAGGTTCTTGATGAAATTGAACAACGAAACCGTCTCCATCGAGCTCAAGAATGGATCGGTCGTCCACGGGACTATCACTGGTGTGTTTATCGTCGTCGTTGTGCCCATATATCTCACACTCACGCCTCTGTGATAGGCGTCGACATGCAGATGAATACGCATCTCAAAACCGTTAAAATGACGACACGTAATCGTGATCCAGTGTCCCTCGACTCGCTCTCCATCCGTGGAAACAACGTTCGCTATTTTATTCTCCCCGATGCTCTACCTCTGGACACTCTACTTGTCGACGATGCACCAAAACCGAAAGGAAGGAAAAAGGAGGACGCTCGTGGACGGGGCCGTGGAAGGGGAATAGAGCGGGCACGCGGACGAGGCAGAGGTCGTGGGCGGGGACGAGGATTCTAATTGACCCCCCGACCGCTGCAGCCCAAGATTCAAAAGAATGTTGTGGGGATGCCTGTTGCTCCTTGCACGTTCTTCTGTTGTTAATCCCTGTGAAAATACCGTTCCAGGCCGCGGAGAGCTTGGCTTGTATCTGTTACTGTTGTCATTTTTTTCCCTCGCTATTAAGTCACGATATCCGAGAAAAATTACCGTAGAACGAGTAGCAGGGTTCCCGTGTGTACTCTGAACTTGTCCGCAGTACACCCGCACATCAGGTGGCTGTGTTCCCTATTCTTGATGTTTCTCAAGAGGTTCGCGTCCACGTCGACGGGGACACTACCTCTGACTATTCGCCAAATTTTGGCCTCGGGACGAGATTCTGCGAGCAAAGTACATGTCCATGGCTGGGTCAAGTCCGTCAGACGGCAGAAAAACGTCACTTTCGCAGTCGTCAACGATGGCAGTTGCCCTTCAGGGCTCCAGACAGTGCTGAGCAATAGCCTGAACGCGAATTTTCATAGGTATGCCTGTTCTCCGCGATCTTGGGCTTCACGCTGCCTTTCCTTCTGCCTTTGACGCGTGCGAACCCTTCAGTTTGACCAACGGCGCGAGCGTGCGTATGGCGGGGACCATCGTGACCAGTCCAGGGGCCGGTCAAGCGCAGGAGCTACAAGTGGACTCGCTAGAGATACTCGGCGAGTGCAACCCAGACGTCAGCCTCGGTTGTTGACCCTTGGATTTCCCGTTCGCTCACGCTCGTCCTTAGGCATACCCGATCCAGAAGCAAGCCCTCACGTTGGAGTACCTCCGAGACCATGCCCACCTGCGTCCCCGGACAGACGCAAGCGCGGCCATGCTTCGTCTCCGCAATGCGCTTGTCAAATCTCAGCATGCCTTCTTCGAGGTACGTTCCACGCCCGAGCAAAGACCTTCTGCTCACCTCATCCCGCCGCTCACCCAAAGCTACACAGAGACACGACTTTTGCTACGTACACACCCCAATCCTCACCTCCAGCGATTGCGAAGGCGCAGGGGAGACCTTCCGTGTGACACCGTCTACGTCCGCACCCCAGTCCCCATCCCAAGACACGACCACACCAGAACCCACATCGCCAGATCCCCACGCCGAGTTTTTCTCAAAACCGGCCTACTTGACGGTATCCTCCCAATTGCACCTCGAGGCCCTCGCATCGTCGCTCGCACGCGTGTACACGCTCTCTCCGTGTTTTCGCGCAGAGCGGTCACAGACGAACCGACATCTCGCCGAGTTTTGGATGCTCGAGGCGGAGTGGGCGTGGACGAAAGAGGTCGGCGACGTGTGTAGGGTCGTCGAGGCCTGCGTCAAGGACGCACTGGGTTCCGGACGCGAGGAGCGCGCGTTGCTCGCGAAAGGAATAGCTGGACAGGAGGAAAGGGCCAAGAGTCTAGAGACCGCCGCAACATCGGGACCATGGGCACGGATGACCTATACCGAGGCAATTTCCGAGCTCGAAAAGTATCACGCGTCCGCCGCATCACGGGCCCGTCCATTTGCGTTCGAGCCAAAATGGGGTCATGGCCTGCAGAGCGAGCATGAAAAGTGGCTTAGCGAGGTACTAATCAAGGGGCCGGTGTTTGTCACAGACTACCCGAGCATTTTGAAACCATTTTACATGCGGACGAACGACGACGAGAGAACGGTCGCGTGTTTCGACCTTTTGGTACCGTTTGTCGGGGAGTTGGTTGGTGGGTCACTGAGGGAGGAACGGTTAGAGCCGCTGTTGCAACGCATGATTTCCCATGGGCTGGATCCTGCAGGAGAGGAATATAATTGGTACGTTGATCTCCGGAGGTACGGAAGTGCACCGCATGGTGGTTTCGGCATGGGGTTGGAACGACTAGTCAGTTGGGTGAGTGGAATCGAAAACGTCCGCGAGTGCATTGCGATGCCGAGGTGGGCCAAGAGGATGCTACTCTAGTTTACACATACCAACAACTCAGTGTTCGACCTCTTTGGCTACTTAGTCCATTAGGTATTTAAAGTGTGTCCATCCGTCAAGGATTATCGATATCATATAACAGTACGGAAAATGCGAGACAACTGTCCGAAGAAAAGCACTGACAGCAGGTGAAGCGTCCGTTCGTTGATTTTGTGGCCAAAACAATTAGGCAAGGTCCGCGAAACCAACGCGAGTATTGATGACGTCAAAAATGGTGTAGACGTTCTGCAGGAAAACGTCGCCAATGATCCAGTAGGCTTTCAGACAAAAGCGTCAGCGAACTTTCGCATACTCAGAGGTAAAAGGTGCATACGGCTTCCTCCGCCCGCAAGACCAGCGATGCAATCTGTCGAGCCCTCGGAAACCGGTCCAAGGTTGAACGTGGAAGACGAAACAGTAAAGCTACGAGAACCGAATGTCAATGTTGGCGCGAGCGAGTCGATGATGTCACATGGAACTGATCATGGCACGGCGTGAGTAGACGTCCTATGCTGTACCACATGAAGATGGCATACCACTCCAGGCCCCACCCCCAATTTCAGAGGAAGGCTGCGCGCCAGTAACGTTGGCGTAGTAAGCCTCAGCATTGCTGTCACTTGTGATGATCAACGTAGTTCCCGTGTCAACGATCGCCTGTGCGTAGGAAGTCTTATTGACCACAACTACATCGGGAGTACTATTCAAGCCAGGACGAGTGAGACCAGCAAAGGGAATTTGCCAGAATGCCGGGAGAGATACATTGGTATACTCTATCGTGGACTCTTGATACATGTTCGTGTTCGTCCCGCCTATAGTGAGTTCACTCTTGCCAGATTCAGAGGAGAGCGCAAAACCGAACACTGCATGCGGCACAACGCCATCGGAGACCATGGTCTGGAACACAGGAGAAGTGCCAGAAGTTGATACCGAAGGAAAGGCCATGCCAAGCAATCCGTCCGGACGAAAAGCGGGGCTCTCGAGTCCCGAGGAATAAGTCGTGGCAGCACCGAGGGTCTGGTTTACAGCCTGGACATAAGGTAATCAGCGAAACGGACCCCAACAACGCGACGCAGTAAATGCGCTAGGCAGTACCTCGTATCCATCCATGTACACGTTGTCCACATACAGCGTGCCGTTCACATTCGAGCCACCACCGTACGCTAGCTGGAACGTCTCGCCAAGATCGACGGAAGTTGAAGAGGCTGTAGGGTTGTATCGTGTATGTCCGTCACAAGTACTGTCGCAAGCTTGGTCCGGGAGGACTAGGTTCGCTGAACCGGTGTCAAAGTCGACTGTAAAAAGATGTAGGTTCAGCCATATGGAGTAAAGGAACCGAGAGTACCTGTAAAATTCTGTGGGGGAGTACCAACACTAATGGTACCCATCCACATGTTGGAGTTAACCTCGGAGAGGGATATATCATCTCGCTTGGTGTGACGATTCAGACCTCGCGGAGTATTACGGCTAGGTGGAGTGATATCATCGAGTTTCACACTGAGCGGATCAGAGGTGGCATACCTCGTTCGCCGCCGTCTTTCCAGCTTGCCTGCTGGCAGGAATGTTCCAACGTCACTGACCGCGGAGATTGCTTGCGCCAAAGGATGGGGGGAACCTGTGTTCGATTCATATGCGTCGAGTGCGGTGCGATATTTCCTTGACGCTACATGGTTAATTTACTAGCCAAGATATCGAAAAAGAAAATCGGGGAGTGTCGTCACCTCACAACTTTTAGCGGCTACATTATTGGTATTGTACCAAGCCAAGTTGCAGAAGAGGGGTATAGTAACATGACCATGCACAAGACAACTTACATTGCAACACTGACTAGATGAATCTGGAGGAAGTCTTTGTTGGCGCGAGTGGCAAGATCGCGCGAGTCGTGAGCATGGGCAATGAATGATTTCCGTTCAAGGGGAACTCGAATCACATTGTGACTGGGCTGGTCTGTTGCGGCTGATAAGGATGAAAAGGAGAGTACAGCGAGAAACGTGGCAACGGTCGGCGTAAGGCGCATAGTGAAGGACAGTAAGGAAGACGTCGCGAAGGCGCACCCAAGAAAATGTAATTAGCTGAACGACAAAGTTCTTTTATATTCTTGCGGCATCAGTGCTGGATGTTGTACGTAAATCCAAGAAAATCTTACGACAATCGGGCATAAGGTGGGCAAATTCACTTGCACACAAGAGTTTCCAGTTGGTCTGGTCTTGATTCGTATACTTACAACAGTGTGATCTGATTCAGTTTTATCAGACGACAGAAGATACAACTTTTGGTTGACGATGCAAACTACATAACAAAAGAGATCAGAAGGCGGGCTCCTCGGCTGCATACGAATCAGCTTGGTAAGCAGGCTCTTGGGCATAAGCGGGTTCTTCCGCTGCGGGCGGAGCGGCAGAGACAATAACGGGCTCTCTTGACTCCGATGAAGGCTCAGAAACAATCTTGTCGACCGGAGGTTCCATGATTTGGACGGAATCGGGGAGGGGCTTCTTGGGACCAACGTGGCCTTCCGGATCCCAACCTTTCATACTGAACAGGGCGTCAGATATGTTCCACCGTACACATAGCACTGAGCCTACATTTTAACCTTGATACCGAGGACACCCTGTTTCAACAGTACGTGTCGTACAGCATAATCGACAAATTCCCGAGCGGGTTGACCAGAGTGGATCATGAACCCGTCAGTGAACTTCATGGACTTGGCACGGGCAGCACGAAGTTTGCCGGAAACGACAACTTCGCAACCCTTGGCGCCGGACTCCATAACGAAACGAAGGACACCATAACAAGCTCTGAAATACAGATGAGATATATAAAAACTGGCACGCATTGCCATGGACTTGCCTCCTAACAGCAAGACCACCGAGGAGCTTGTACCTCAAACTCTCGCACTGCGCAATTGCAGAGAGTCCACGGTGCTGGACCTTTTCGGCGTACAATTCGAGAGAGTTTTCGGGGAACTTGAATCGCTTTTGCACGAGCGAAGTCAGCTCGCGGATGCGGCGAGCCTTCTCGCCAAGAACTTCTTGTGTGTGGGTGGCGCGGATGATGATCTAACGAGGATATGTGGACATTGCAGGGATGGAACGAATGATATAGGTACCTCGGTGCGCGCATGAGTGACACGGACATCACATCCAGAGTAACCTTCCTCGGCGAGTTCACGGGTGAAAAATTCGTTGAGTTCGGCGCGGAAAACACCGTCGGCGACAAACTTGCGCTTTTTGCTGATTTGAGCGGACATCTTGAAGAGGTGGCGAGTCTGGGGACAAGGAAGATAAGCTCATCGACATCATCTCAATCAAAGGGCGGCCATCCATCTCAACGAGTGATGCATCCCAGCATAGAGCATAGGCAAACATCGAGCATACATCAAGCCCATCGAGGGGAAGACACGAACCTTGCGAAATGTACGTCGTTGACGCCGGGCGTGGTGTTGAGCTCGACATACTGTATGTCCGCCTCATGCCGATTTAACTTTGAGCTCCGCTTCAACCGCTTACCAATTTCGATTGTACCCCTAAGTTGTAATTTCCGGAGTGACTTGATCGCAGTACTTACCAACTCAACTCTGCACAAGCCTAGACACAAATGTGACTGGAACTCTAGTCGTGAACGAGGCGCACAATTTCACCCTGCTCCATGGTATAAATCGTCTCTTTTGGATGCGAGGCCCCAACTATCCTACTGGCACCCGCTTGAATCCAAGTAGGTAGAGTCCTCTTCCCACCGCGGGGTCTAACTCCTCTTTAGGTCTTTCTTATCATGAACATAGTGCTCGTCGGTGAATGTGGCACTGGAAAGAGCTCCCTCATTAACTTGATCATCGGCAAAGACGTTGCAAAGACTTCCAACGACACGGCGCCATGCACTACGGAACTCCGGTCGTACAAAGTGTCTATTGACGGATATAGTCTGAGGCTTTTGGATACACCCGGCCTTGACGTGGGCTCCACGACACGCACCAACACTCGCTCGTCGGAGGCGTTGGTCAAATCCCTCCAGCGGTTAGAAAACCAAGGTGGAATTCATCTCCTCGTATATTGCATGCACGGGAATAGAGCCAAGGCCGCGCTCTTGAAACACTACGAAACACTCCGTGAATTCCTTCCTCCTGCAGTTCCCATTGTTGCTATCATCACCCGCCTGGAGAGGTACCAGAACTGCATGGAGGATTGGTGGTCTAACAACGTGCAGGAGCTAGCTAGCCATGGCATGAACTTTGACGATCACGCCTGCGTTACCACAGTTCCAGATTGTCACGGACTAGCTTCTTCGTTTCGCAAGCGTCTCATCTGTTCCCAGAGAGCAGTCCGCGACCTGGTTTGTCGGAACCGCACCTCGCAATCACCTGTGGGTAGATTTCCCGCAACTCCAATCCCGAACCCAGCAATACGTGAACAAAAGGTAAGGGTTGCTTCGAATGTTCCTCGAGAACGACAGTTAAAAATGGGTTTATGATCACAAAGGTTTCTGAAGATGCTAGCTCACAAGCCATGAAAATGCAGATAACCCCTCGTCGAGTGCGGGCTACCATGCACCTACGAAGAATTCCTACATCATTATATGCCTAGATGCAAACAACCACGATCATCCCATACTTTTCATACCTCATTGAAGTGTAATTGCAGCCCCATGTTAAAATCGGAAGAATTAAATGGATTTTATTTATAGGTTCATTGCTCCCATTTCATCACGCACGTTGAGGAATACTGCTCTCCGTACAAGGATGATACAGTATATTAGACTAGACAAAACAGCCTATCCATTCAAAGATCTTCGAGGTTTCCAAAGCTGCAGAAGAAAAACCTGAGGCGGCCAATATGGTAAGGAAAGGGATGAGGGGTATACCTTGATGTATAATGATAAATTAGGCTTAGGCAGAAGCACCTGCGATCGAGGTGGTCGGGGGAGAGACAGCACCAGCTCCTGCATCCTTGGCAGCGCCCTCAGCATCAGAGACAATGCTACCGCCTGCCTGGGTGATTCCGCTATTACCGCTCGCCTGCCCAACGGTAGTGCCAGCGAGAGAATCGGCAGCACCAGATCCTCCATTGCTGGCAGCTCCTTTAGCCTTGGAGATAATTCCGTCGCCTGTCTGGGTGATGCTGCTAGTGGTACGCAAACGGAGGAAAGCATTGTGTGTGACGGGGTTGGTAGCAGAGTCGACCTTGCCACCAGCTTGAGCAGCAGTATCTGTGATATCGCCTTGGAGGGGCGAGGTACCCCTGGAAGAAAGTGGCATGGAGGATGCCGCGAGAGCGAGGGCAAGAGATACAAGAGCAGTAAAACGCATTTCTGAGTTTGAAGGAACGACTGTGGGTGATAACGAGTGTGGAAGTGCAGTAAGGATGAGCACGGAAGAAACACAAGGGAATGCTGGAGCACATACTGACCTTAAGTATGTCTCACTGTTCGGTTGTTGATGCTTTCCATAAATTCGTCACAGAGACGTAATGTTTACGGTGCCAAGTGCGTTGACTCGCATGGTTTCGGCTCAATGAGCTTGGTCTCAGAGTCAATGTTCGCTCGGGGCGAGCTAACCTTCAGGACAATCGAATGGAACTATGTAGGCGGTCAGAACTCCACCAGGAATTGCCACTTGCCAGAGCTTGACCTGAAGCTAACTTTGAGTTTTGAATGGGGCAGAATCGATTGATGATATCACCAGGGTGGGTGACCACCAAGAATATGTACAAGTCTGGATGGGCAGAATGTTGACAAGATCTAAAAATGAAGAGAAGCGACATGTCAACAGAAGGCTCAAGGGTCGCTTTTCCTGCGTTCCCACGAATTAGTAGTTCTCACATGTGCACACACTCTTTCCCTCTTGTTCGAGCTGTGTCCTCACGTTCCAGAAGAGACACGTCTTTTCCTCGTGCAGATCGGCGGCCCAGTCGTCAGTCGGCGGGCTTGGCGACAAGAGCCAGTACTAATCGAATGAGTACCTCCGAAGCAGAGAGCCTGAGGGCGGACGTCCCGGTATTTAATTATCTCCAAGCTGCTAGGATGCCGATCTCGTCCGAACAACGCGTGGACA
>JBBPNO010000348.1:0-27816 GCA_038090915.1 Boletus eberwhitei
TCTCAGAGCGCCATTGTTGAGATTGTCTTCTGCTTGTTAGTAGCTGGGGCTATGTCAATGTTCAAGCAGATCTTGAGTTTCTGTTTCATGGATCTAATGAGAATCCAGTCCAGGTTTTGTCCTTGTTCATGCATAATTTTTTTGTTTTTATTTTTAATGAAATTAAGCCTGTATTTCTGTGCAGCAAGCTCACTTGTGTGAGACTCCATTTTGGTAGAGGTACTATTATACATAGATTCTGTATTGGAAGTGTCTTTTGAGTCAAAATATGCATGTTCTTCTTTTCTGTATTCAACATTTAAATATTTGTAGCTATTTTGGCTGAGCACTGCATATGGCCTGTGTTCTTTGTTTGTTAGCAACTGAACACCCAGTTTATTCAGCTGCTTTTGCCTTTTCCCTTCTCTGTTGTATGGAGATCATAGAAGTACACCTTCATGATGTCAAAGTTCATGCCTTTTAGGGCTTGGATTCATAAGTCCTTTTGAGGAGTGCCGCTCTTCTTCTCATTGTCCAAATCCCCAGTTGTAGTAGCTTATATGTTGTGATATTTGCTACACCTTCTGCTATGCCCTCCTCCCAAGAAAGTTGCACTCAGGGCATTGTTTCTTTTTCTGCTTGCAATCTTTGGCCATATGAGGCCCTTGGCAGTTGAAACATTTGAGAGGTTTACTTGCTGTAGATATATACATCAGTTCCCCTTGTCCTCTGTAAGTGTGAGCTCCTGAGGAAGTCTTGGCTTGTCCTTCGTTTCATGTGTTTTCTCCAGATGCACCCCTGGTTGTTCCTTATTCTGAAGGCTTCAAGGTTGTTGCCTTATTCTTTGATGACTTTTACATAGTCATGAACAGTGGCCTTTCTTTGACCATTGGTGTACATATATGTGCTTTATGATCTCTTCACAATTGTTGTTCTCTAGGAATCATACACCCATGTAGTCTCTGTTACGCGAAGCATATCAAAGAAGTACTCGATACTAGACAACACTCTTAGGCGATGCTCATGTAGAGACCGACGTCCAAGAGGTTGTGTTTCGCAAGTGACAAAGGTTTGACTAAGGATATGCTAGCAATAGCTAGCCTCAAAGAGACTGAGGTTGGACTGAGGTTTGAGACTTAATATATGCTAAGATTGCATAGACTAAGAGTAAGGTACACAGTTGAGAACTACCTAGTATTTATAGGTAAGGGAAATGCGCACAGACCAGCGTGATAAGTGTCAGAAGAGGAAAGAGGAAGAACTTTAAGGAATATGATGGAACAATGATGACATCATAGGAAGAACATTAGAAAACACGATGGAACAATGATGACATCATAAGAAGAACATTAGAGAACATGATGGAATAACTGGATCACATGCTGTTGTGAGAGAAACAGCAGAGGAGATGAGAGTCCAACTAGAGAAGTAGAAGAAGGATGACGTTAGGGTTAACTAGAAGAAGAAAGCTAACATTGGAGACCAAGGTGTGTCTCTATGTTCATGTATAAGAAAAATAGGAAATGAGGAGAATTCGTGGGTGAAATAACAAAATTGTAACATTACCCCCACTGTACAATCAAATCCCAGATTCAATGAAAAGACCTTTGTTGGAAAGAGAGTCATATGGAGGAGGTGGACGGTCCTCCATAGATAGCTGCAGATTGGAAAGGGGATAGACGTTCAAATGGACAGTCGTCAACAATATGCCCAGGGGAAGAGCAAATTCCACAATTATGGTGGGGGCAGGAACACTTGGAGTGTCCCCAGTTGTGACAATAGCCACATCGGAGAGAGAGACATTGACGGGTGGGGTGACCAGGTGCAATAGTGCAGCAATGGGGGCATGAGTAGTCAGGGCAATCCTCTCGATAATGACCTGCATGATGACATTGAAAGCAGATGGTATTGGGCATCACCAAAGGAATGCGAATACAGTCAGGTCGGGGGAGAGTTTGGATGGGAGAGGATAAAATCCGATTGCCATTGGAAAGGGTGATGATGCATAGTTGGTCGGTGGGAATAGGGATAGTAGGTTCAAGGTCTGTGTCCGAGTCCGAGTCTTGACTGGATTCGACAGCAATGGAGGTGTCTGAGGGCGGAGAGGAAGAAAATCTTTCTGCAAGGAGAGGAGGTACAGGGATAGGGGAATGTTGGCATGGGGCAGAAAGTAAAAATTGTTTGACACGTTCTAAATAAGAATCACACTGGTTCTGCGGTAAGGAAAGATAAATGCGGCGAAATGTGGAATAAATAGAGGCAGGAGGAAGTGCTTCAATGAAGGTAGCGAATCCGTGTTCGTGAAGTATGGAAAGTATGCGATTGGGAATGGCTTCCAAGGCGAAGCGTACCGGAAGGTCATTAGTTCCAGCAGAGTGAAGTCGAAGTGCTTGGGCTATTCCATGGAACATATGAATGAGTTGGTGGGAAATGACATCGTCATGATAGAGGGGATCTTCTTCAAGCACGAGAAGTAGATGGTGTGTGTCAATGACTGCAGTGTAAAGGAGGTGGGCAGCGTGTGTGGGAAGGAACATGGGATATACATGGCGAGATCGAAGGGGGGAGTTGGGAGTGGTTAGGGAGGAAGTTGTGTTGGCTGATGAGAGGAAAGACATTTTAGTAATGATAGGGACAGCCGTAGATGTGACAGAAATGTTGGTGTTGAGCAGCATGTATGGGGATGTCAAGATTAGAGTACTGTTTCTGAAGGCGGGCTTGTGTGAGGGCAGCCTGTACGCGGGCAATGGTGATGAAGAGAGATGTGAGATTACTGTTCATTCGTTTGCAAGATACTCATGAAGAGACCATCGAGCAACAAAGAAGGGATGATTGGTGTTAGAGGTTATGTCATTGCTTATATTCATTCAAAATTGAAGCGGAGTGTCAGAGGTTGGATTCAGGTTCCCATGTATTTTTGGTGGGGGAATATCCTTTCCATGCGGTCAGGTACTTCCTTTGGGCTTTGGTTCCCTTGTGGGAGAGTATGGTCTCGACCTCGTATTCTTCTGCATTATCTATGACGTCGGTGGGTGGTGTAGGGAAAGAGGGTCCATGGGTCTCATTGGAGCAATAGGGAGTCAGGAGAGAGGCGTGGAACACGTCGTGGATTTTCCAGGTTTTCGGGAGTTTTAGTTGATAGGTGAGGGGAGATAATACACGAATGATTTCAAATGGTCCCATTCTTTTGGGAGCGGGTTTCCGTGAGGGATGATGAAGGCGGAGATGAGTTGCCTCAAGCCAGACCTTATTTCCTGATTTCCAAGGGGAGAATCAGTGGGTCATCCTAGAGGTCATGATTTTTCTAGCGAATTCATGGGCTGTGAGGGCTTCTTTTCGCGTTTCATCTAGAGAGAAAAGTTGGTTCTCGAGGGCAGGGAGGAATGTTTTTCCCAGGGAAGGGTAGGATTGAGGTTCATATCCATAGAGGAGGGAGAATGGGGATTTCTTGGTGGAGTGATGTGGGGCGGAGTTATGATGGAATTTGGCTTTAGATAGGGATTGTGCCCAGAACGAAGGGTTATTGGCGTAGAAGATCCGAAGATAAGTTTCTAGCTCTTGATTGGTTCTTTCAGTTTGTCCATCTGTCTGTGGGTGGTATGCTGTGGATAGTTACACATCGTATTTGAGGAGGTGGGCTAGTTCTCTTGCAAAGGTGGAGGCAAATTGGGGGCCGCAATCAGAGATTAGAGTGTCGTGGAGTCCGAAGCATTTAAATACGTTGTCGAAGAATATCTGTGCAATTCCAGCGGCATCGATGGTTTTGGAACATGGAGTAAGGATTACCCCCTTCATAAGGCCATGGTCTACTATGACCACAATAGAGTTGAAGTCAGCGGAGGGGGCAAGGTCAGTGATGAGGTCGACAGAAAGCTGTTTGAAGGGAAGAAGGTGGGAAGAAGGAATGGAGGCCAGGGGAGGTGTGGTGGGATGGGTGTTAACCTTGTTTTGTTGACAGACAGTGCAGCCATCCACAAAGTGTTTGATGAAGGAAGTGAGACCAGGCCACCAGTAGTCACGTTCAAGAATTGATTTGGTGTGAAAGATGCCCATGTGGCTGGAGAGGGGGGAGGAATGGATGGCATGAAGGAGGATAGAGCAGGAAGTGGGTGGGACAAACATACGGCCTTTGAAGTAAAGGTGACCATTGTCAAAGGTCCAGTCAGTGAGGGAGGCGCAGGAGAAAAGAGGGGAACCTTCACGAAGGGCAGAGAGGACATGGAGTACAAGAGGGTCAGACAGGGTGGCGCAAGCAATGGAAGTGGAAAGGGCAAGGTCGAGGGCATTAATAACGAGTGGATCGGGCACAAGGGAGGCATCCATGTTATTGGAGGTGGTGTCAGTGTAATCCTTCCAAGAGAGGGCATCGGCAGGTCCCATGTGTGTTCTGGGGGTAACTATCCAGGCAATGTGGAAGTCTTGGAGGAAGAGTGCCCAGCGGGCTTGGTGTCAAGAGAGTTTGTAAGGGTTCTTGATATAGGAGAGGTTCTTATGGTCGGTGATGACAGAGGTGAGAAAGGAGGTGCCCTGGAGGTAGTGCTTTCATTCAGTGAGGGCTAAGATGACAGCAAGGAGTTCTCAATCATAAATGTTGTAGTTTCGTTCGGCGAGGGAAAAGGTTTTAGAGAAATAGGCGCATGGGTGGAGATCACCATTGACGTCCTTTTGCATAAGAACTGTTCCGGCAGCAAGAAGAGAGGCATCAGTCATGATATGGAAAGGGTGGGAAGTGTCGGGAATTGCAAGAATGGGGGCGGTGGAAAAGGTCTGATGAAGGGTATCAAAGGCATATTGTTGAAGTGCGGTCCATACCCAAGGTTGGTCTTTTTTGGTGAGGAACATAAGGGGGGTGACAAGGTTGGAGAAGTTAGGGATGAATTTACAATAGAAGTTGGCAAAGCCGAGGAAGGATCGTACGCCTTTAACAGAAGTAGGAGGTTTCCATGTAGCGATAGCGAAGAGTTTAGCAGGGTCCATCTGAATTCTTCCGTTACCAATAATGATACCTAGGTATTCCATAGTGGGGGCGTCAAAGGAGCATTTAGACAGCTTTATGGAAAGTCCATGTTCATGGAGTTGTTGGAGGACACAGCGTGTTCGTTCGTGGTGAAGGAGTAGGGTGCCAGTGGTATGCAGGCCTAGGTCATCCATATAGATCTTCAGCCAGCGTTCTGCAATCATGTCTGTGAAGATATGGTTCATGAATGCTTGGAAAGTTCCAGGTGCATTGCAATGACCAAAGAACATAATGGTGGATTCAAAGAGACCTAGTGGTATGATAAAGGCGGCCTTCCATTGGTCTTCTTCACAAATGCGGATGTTGTTGTACCCCCAATGAATGTCAAACTTAGTGAAGTAATTTGAGTCCTTCATGTCATCGACTAGTTCTGAGATGAGAGATAGGGGGTAAGCGTTATGGACGGTATGGCTGTTAAGGTATCGGTAGTCTTGGCAGGGACATAACAACCCATTCTTTTTTGGTACAAAGAAGAAAGGGGAGGCTTGGGGAGATTTGGAAGGAACAATACTGCCAGTTTTTAGGTGTTCGTCAATGAATTGTTGACAAGCTTCCTTTTCGGCGGGATTGAGTGGGTAAACTTTGGCGACTTTGGGGGTGAAAGTTTCTTTGAGATCGATGGTATGATCATAAGGGTGATGAGGGGGAAGTTTTGCATGAGTAGCCTCATCAAAGACATCGGTGAAGTTCACGCAAAAGTCCGGGAGAGTAACCTCTTTAGGTTTTTCGGCCTGAGCGATTTCCATGGCAATAGTGACCTTATCAATGTTCTCGGCATAGAAGAGATGTTCTCGAGGGGGTATTGTGGTTCGTGGGAAGAAGTCGATGGTAAATGTTCTCCAATCAATGGTCAGGTTCCATTTCTTAAGCCATGGCATGCCAAGAATGATTTGCAGACAGGAGAGGCATACCACCATGAAAGTGATCTTGTCAGAAAGGTGACCAGTGGAGAATGATATCTGAGTAGTCCATTGTATGGTTTCATTTGTGTTAGGAGTTCCATCCACATTGTAGACAATGACGGGGTTTGACATCCAGGAGAGTTTGAAGATTTCAAGTGGTAGAAGTCGAGGGTCAATGAAATTTCTGGTGGCTCCAGAATCAACTAAGGCAGTGGTGTCGACGGTTTGTTTGATCCCATGTCAGGAAACAGGAAGTCATATGGTTCGATTGTTTCCAGGTGCTACTAATACATAGTTCAAATTCAGGGAAGAAAACGTCGAGGTAGCTTCCCTTCTTAAAAATCCCGTGCTTTCTTTACTCTGTATGGTAGGGTTTCCAGCTTGGCTAGGTCTTCAGATGTCTCCTCACAGCACATTTTAAGGATGGAGACAATGTCATTTTCACTCTTCCCAGAGGTCTTTAGCGAGTTGACATATTCATCGAGTTTCGAGTGATGGATGTCAGGGAGTGGGGTCGTGACCTTGGTGGCATTTACTTTCTGATTGTTGGGGCGACGGCTAGAAGTGGCGAAGGTGGTACAGTTATTGGCGTTGTGTCCTTTCTTTCGGCAGCGAAGGCAAAGTCCTTCACAGAAACAGCGAGCTCGTTCAGTGGGAGTTAACTTGGATATGGTGATGTTGTCAACGTCCATGGCGTTTGGGTCTTTCTGGGGGCAAGGTGTGAAGGAGTTTTGGGGGCATCCTCCTCTGAGGGCCAGGATGCACATCTTCTGGGCGTGGAAGGTCTTTACTCGTTCGATCCATTCCCTGATCGTGATGGGGATGGGTGTCATGGAAAGGATCATGGTGGTGATCCGTTGGTCAAGTCCGAGGGAAAATTGATCGATGAGGGTTATGTCATCCGTGATTCCTGCCTTGCAGGTGAGGTTCTGAAAGTTGGTGATGTATTGTTGAAATCCGTCATCATGGGTCCCATCAGGTCATTTGATGGATTTCTGGACTAGCTTGGACAAGTCTAGTTGAGTGGTGGCTTTAGTGTTGAAGGGATAAAACGTGGTTTCAAAGTTTGCTGCAAACGTTTCGAAGGTTTTCTCTGTGTTGGAGATTGTGGTGTCAGCAAGTTTGTTATACCACATCTCAGCAAAGTTGGCTCCTCGTCCTTCACTCATCTTGTTCAGGGTAGTGGTAACTTTTCCTTCATCGGAGGAATAGAGACTGGCGTTCAGGGAGAAGTAAGCTTTCATAGCTTTAATCCATTGGGAAGTGTCCGTGGATTTTCCAGAAAAGTCAGCAGGAAGGGCTGCTTTGACTTCTGTGGCTTTCAATGACATCTTAGGGGGAATGCTGGGTGCTCAAGATGGCGGTGCTGGGGTTGAGGGCATAGTGGCCAAGGGTCTGGGGTTTGCTGGGGGAGCAACAATGGGTCTAGGATTTACTGGGGTGTTTCCTCATGGGGGTGAGTCAATTTCAATGTCTGACTCCTCTGGGTTGAGGGAGAATAGTCCCTTTCTGAAACTTGTGATGACGATGGGGAGGTCCTTCACCTGGAGAGGTGGGATTGAGGTTACTCTTGGTCTTTTGTTATGCAAAGCATATCAAAGAAGTACTCAATACTAGACAACACTCTTAGGCGATGCTCACATAGAGACCGACGTCCAAGAGGTTGTGTTTTGCAAGTGACAAAGGTTTGACTAAGGATATGCTAGCAACAGCTAGCCTCGAAGAGACTTAGGTTGGACTGAGGTTTGAGACTTAATATACGCTAAGATTGCGTAGACCAAGAGTAAGGTACACAGTTGAGAACTACCTAGTATTTATAGGTAAGGGAAATGCGCACGGACCAGTGTGATAAGGGTCAGAAGAGGAAAGAGAAAGAATGTTAGAGAACACGATGGAACAATGATGACATTATAAGAAGAATATTAGAGAACACAATGGAATAACTGGATCACATGCTGTTGTAAGAGAAACAGCAGAGGAGATGAGAGTCCAACTAGAGAAGTAGAAGAAGGAATGACATTAGGGTTAACTAGAAGAAGAAAGCTAACATTGGAGACCAAGGTGTGTCTCCATGTTCGTATATAAGAAAAATAGGAAATGAGGAGAATTCATGGGTGAAGTAACAAAATTGTAACAGTCTCCGCACTCTGTTCTTTCGTATAGGGACAGCCATTTAGTAAGGAAATCTTCTGTCCTTTACTTTGGACCTTGTTTTAGACTTGTAAGGTGCTGAAGCATCATATCAATTTCGAGGCCCAGCTTGAACTTTTTTTCTATTTCTTCTGCCATTTGATCCTGGTCCAGCCAGAACAAAGCATTTTGGGGCATGTATGTTAGGAGCTGATTCCTAGCCCACTGGCCAGCTCTGTATTTGTTGATGCCATCCTTGATGCCAATTCTCAACCATACTGTGATGTAGTGGTTCTTATTTGTAATAAAGGTGTTTTCATTGATGTTTAGAACTTGACTTTCTTCATTATTTTGACTTCCACTCAAGGCTGGGTGGTAGCTAGTTCTGCTGTATTTGCATGGTCATTTGCGTGCCTTACATCCTGCTGTAGTTGCTGGATGGTATTTTGCAACTGCACAATGAGATCTGCGAGTTGCTTGTTTGTTGCCATTTCTGGCCTTTCTTGTGGTAGCAGTGAGTGTGATGAAGAGGTGGTTTGGCTTTCTGATGAGGTTTCTAGGTCAAAGGAATCTTCTTGTTGATCTCATGCTAGCCACAGCTTGGTTTAATTCTTTTTCAAGAATGCAATCCTATGGGACAGCATATGCTTGAAGAGGAGATCTTGGATTTCATATGTATAGGAGTGGTCCTAAAGATGGTTCTGGGGACCAGTTGGGAGTGTAGATGTCTTGTAGGACATAGGAGTTGTCCTGTTCTTCTCATTTTATCTCCATGTAAGGAGCTATAGGATGGTCGTTTGGGTCAACGGATTTGTCTCGTATGACCTCATCTTTATAGTTGTGGTAAAGTTTGAGTTCTTCATGTAACTCAAAGTTGATGTATACATAGTAGTTCATATAATGTTGGTCCACTTAAATAACTGTAGTTATGAGTGTCACTAAAACCGACTTTGTACTTGGATCAATATCCAACCCAACATATGCTTGTATCATATTTATGTAATTCTTCTTGAGGACAGGCACAAGACTGCTCTTTCATCCAAGAGAGAATATATATCATAAAGGAATGTGCCTCACATGGACATGGGAATATATTCCCAAGAAAAGTAAAGGTTGGTGAGGCAGTGTTTAAACATGTTCGATCCACTTGAGGGTACCTCTGGACTGCCCTAGATAGCTAAGTCCCTTTGCAGGCTCTAGTGCCTGGACATACATAAAAGATAAAGTGCCAAGTGCCAAGTGCCAAGTGAAGAGTGAAGGTTTGTCTTCTTAAGCCTGGAGTCCAGCTATATTCCTTTAATGCTAGGGGCCATATGTAACATTAATGAGGTTTGTGTGAGGAAGTAGATGACAGTCAAGTTCTAATGTTGCTGACCCAAATCCTAACGAAGGACACAGTTACACAAATACTAGGCTTGCTTAAAATAGAGACAAGGGGATGAAAGGGAGATCCAACAAGTTCTTGAGGGGTTTGCATTTAGATTTATATACTACTGCTATATGTTTGGTGTTATTTACTAGTGGTCTGTGTGTAGGGCATAGGGTATATGATGTTATAATGACATCATGTGTCTGGATTGTTCTAGGCTATATGGTAATTAAATATAGTAGTCAAATGTTCTAGAATGAGCAGTAATTAAATACACGTGTTGTGTATATCTTCATGGCATCAAAGTCCATGCATGCCTTCTAAAGCCTGGATTCATGAGTTTTTTGGAGATGCTCTGCTCTCTTTCTCACTGTCCAAATCCCCAGTTGTAGTAGCTCATATGTTACAATACTTGCTATATCTTCTTGAATGCTGCCACCAAGGAAGTTGCACTCAGGGCACTGCTTCTTCTTTTGCTTGCAGTCTTTGGTCATGTGAGGCCCTTGGCAATTGAAGCATTTAAGGGGTTTACTTGCCACTAAGATATCCATTGGCTCCTCTCATCTACCATAAGTGCAAGCTCCTAACAAAGACTTGGCTTGTCCTTGATTTCATGTGTTTCTCCAGATGTGCCCCTGGTTATTCCTCATGCTGAAGGCTTCAAGGTTTTTTCCTTGCTCCTTAATGACTTTTACATAGTCACAGACAATGGTCTTTCTTTGGCTATTAGCATATAAATGCTTGATTATTTCTTCATGAGTGTTGTTCTCTAGGAACCATACACCCAGGTAATTACCACATTTGGCCCTTTCATATAGGGTGAGCCATTTGGTGAGGTAATCTTCAGTCCTTTTCTTGGGACCTTGCTTCAAGCCAGTAAGATGTTGAAGTGCCATATTGATTTTGAGGCCTGGCTTGAACCTCTTTTTAATTTCATCTGCTATTTGATCCTGATCTGGACAGAACAAGGCATTTTGTGGAATATATTTAAGAAGCTGATTCCTAGCCCATTGGCTGGCTTCATATTTATCAGTGCTGTCTTTAATGCCAATCCTTGACCAGACTACAATGCAGTGGTCCTTGTTTGTAACAAAGGTGTCAGAGTTTACATTGAAGTAAACTCCAAGTTTGATCCACCATTCATCAAACTTTTTATATAACCCCTGTTACAGACCACATTATTTTTCCCTTCATTTCTACTATTTTTCCCTACTTTATATATTGACTTTTGCATTTAGCCCCTATCTATTACCCCTATAACCCGAACCTGCCAAATGCTCAAGTCCATGCAGAGATCTAGATCCATTAACCTCATGGCACCCTCATGCCATTCACTTTGACTCATCCAAGGTCTAGATTGCCTCATGCCCCTATCTATGACTCATCTCTCTCATATACTCCTCATGTTAGGCTTCCTTTCCATTCCATGGCTGTACTGCTATATGTGTTTTCCTCATGTTAACCTCACCAATCATGCATGTAGCATAGCATATCATTAAATCTAGTGTACACAAGTGTAAATCCCTAGACAGTGTATAATGGCCCAAGTCGCTGCCAGAGGACCTCAGTCTTGTCCTCTTGGTCTTTTCCCCAGTCTTACTGGTTGACTACAGGAGCTACTTGATTCACCTATACTTGTCATCTCTTGATTGTTGCTTGAAGCTTTCCGGTAAGGCCAGGTCATTTCATGAGGACAAGACTTACACCAAGTCTTTGGATTAGCTTGTCATCCAACCACTCACTCTAGTTATCGACCACTCTAGTTCATGGTCATGAATAGTAGGATCTCACATAGTTTGCATCTAGTTAATCACTGAACCCTTGACATCACTCAGTGCCTATCAAACATGAAGAGACTTCTTTCATCTCCCTTTGTTTTGACAAAGACAGAGACAAAATTAGAGAGTGCACAGAGTTTAGTGCATATATCTAGTATCTAATACCCTAGTATAACCTGGACCCCATCTCATCAGCCATCTAGTTGGCTATCTTCATACCATACATGCAGCCCAGCCCCTCGCTTCTCCCTCTATAGGCAAAGTGAGTCAGTTTATCATCCAGTGACACCAATCCGGTTGCCTACTCCACTTGAGATACCAGTTGACTGGAGGCAAGTCATCAACCATCGTGGACTATCCCCCAATGCCACCCTATTGATTTCACTTTACATTGAATCTTTATACCATCAGACATCTCATGTATTATTAGAGAGGGAATACAACTGGGCATACAGCAGCGATGGCAATAGGAGCACATTGCAGAGATTAGAGAACAGATTTACAAGGCCTATAGGTGTATCAAGGAGAGATTACTTCTTCAGGAGAGAAATCAGGAATGAAGAAGGCTTCATAATATCCTTCATCACATTCCACCTTAGCAACACATAGGCATACATCCTCTTTTATATCTACCTTCTCTTCCTACTCTTCAACCAGAGGCAAAACTCGCCCTACCTATATGCTACCGTATAGATTACATATGCCACTAGTTGGCTCATACCCACAGTATGCAGAGTAGCCAGGTTCCATCCTTGTCCTATTCCTATTCCAAATAGACCTTCCACACCTCTGCCTTATGTTGAATCAGAGACAGATTTGGAAACCAATTCGGGAACAGTTATCCAATAAGCATGGATCGCGTAAATCAACATCAGAAGTTGACAACAGATCAAAAGAAATGTTTTTAATCTCACATCACCAATTTCGCTAAATGCAAATCAGGTAAACTCTATCATCCCAATTCTCACTATCACTCAATCTTGAAAACAGCTCATTATTTGAAATAACAGAATACTCATACCATTTATAAACTTTTATAAACCAATTCCTTATCGCATTCTTGTATATTTACAGCACCTTGATTGCTGTGCTTGTCTATTGTATTTAGAAGTCAGTGCCAAAGAACCGTCCTCTAGCTATTGATGTTTCTCGCAACCCGAAGTACTACTCTATTACCATTGGTGATCCAACAATCACCTGGAACATTGACGAAAAGGAAAAGGCTCCTAAGGATAAAGAAGATCCCTGGGCAGACCTAAACCACAAGAACGGTTGGAATGCTCAACCCCTTGAAATTAAGCAACCGAACTGCAACACACCTGAGTGAATTGACTGGATCTTCACTCACGTGTCACCACAACAACTCCAACAAATTGGTAGTTGATTTTTCTGTTCTCACTTTCAATCTGCCTTTGCTAGAGAACAAGAACAGGAATACCAAACCAGTCCTAGTGCCTCTATTGAAGCTAACACTTCCAATGAAGCAACTGCTGCTGCATCACCGCCACCAGCAGATACTTGGGAGATTCACTCCACAACCAAGATTCCCAGACTAGATCTTTAATATATCAATCTAGTAATAGTCCTCTTGTCCCTTGA
Organism: Boletus eberwhitei; assembly: GCA_038090915.1. Taxonomy (NCBI): domain Eukaryota; kingdom Fungi; phylum Basidiomycota; class Agaricomycetes; order Boletales; family Boletaceae; genus Boletus; species Boletus eberwhitei. The sequence goes on from JBBPNO010000348.1 coordinate 12,775, forward strand.
TTTCATCTTGCTTGTATCTAATCTAGTAAGGATTTTTTCTCATCATGTCGTTCTTTAATCCATGCAACTTCAACTCAAATGTATTCTTGCAAGACCTTTATGCCTGCCATGATCACAATGCACAGATGGCATTAGTAGCCACTCAGTTCGGCCTACTAGTAAATCATAGTGCAAATCTAGAATATGACTTGGTACAGGCACAGGCACAGATTGCAGCCACACCAAGAATGACCTCATTTAAAGCATCGAAGAAAGTAGAAATCTTCTCCGATTCTAGTGAATTTAAAGGAGAGATTAATAAGTTCAAGCATTGGTGGTTGAAAATGAAAACCTATATTGCTATCAACCCAGAAACTATTCCACCTAGGTCCTATGAGGCAGTTGTTGCTGTCTTATCTCACATGACAAGACCATGTGCAGGAAACTTTGCCACTCCACAACTGGAAAAAGGACCAGCATATATATGGGGTGAACTAGTCGATGAAATACAGAAACAGTTTCATTTCACAGCCAAACCAGATTGGGCTCTAGAGAAGCTCTGGAAGCTCAAACAAGGAAACATGTGCACATGCGACTGGATAGATCAGTTTCAGAAGCTTTACAAGGAAGTTGACATAGGCACATACTCATGGAGTAAACATCCTTGAATGGAATGTTAATCCTGAGATCAGAGACCAGGTGATCAAAGCAGGTAAACGAAGCCACACAAACATAGGCGCATACCTTGCTGTGGTCAAAGAAGCAGAAGAACTCATCAAGACCATGAGTTTCCTCCGAAAGAAAGAATCAGGATTTCCTCCAGGAAACTCCTTATACCAGTCCAAACCATCTTGTAACCCAAATGCAATGGATGTGGACAATATCCACACTTCATGGTCCGATGAGGAAGATCAGGAACACGAGATAGATGCATTCAGAAAGAAACCTAAGAAGAGGTTTACAAGATGCTTCAATTGTGGTGGAACAGGACATATGGGTAAAGATTGTAAGAAACCCTCCACCAAATGTCATGAATGCAATTGGTCTAGAGGAGATCATAAGAAGAATTGCTTCAAGCTTAGAAAGATCCAGACTCTTGATGAAGAACCTGCTAACGGAAAGGGAAAAGCCAGAGCAACTTGAACGATCTGGGTGTTCAAGTTGCCAATAACAAATCTATATCTTGTCATTCATCTAGCCTAAATTATCATAGCCAAGTGGGGTCTTCAATTGATTTGAAGCTTGGCTGGGGCTTCAAACTGGTGCTTAATTCTGCTTATCACTCTTCTTCAATTCCAGATAATGCTCGTATTCGCATCTTGAATAATCACAATATCACCCTATTAGTAGAGATTGCTCCTACTCAACATTGACATGCCTTCATGAAAACCAAAGCTCTTTTAGACAGTGGAGCTAATGCTATCTATATTGACAAATCCTACACACAAAGAATTAAACTCCCTCTTCTAGATCTAGAAAATCCGATACTCATGTATAATGTTGACAGAACATGTAATACCACTGGATCAATCACACATTGTGCCAAGATCATAATACAGTATCAGGATCATTGTGAACAAGTCACAGCAGAGGTAACTGATCTAGGAAAGAATCAGATGATTCTAGGATACACATGGCTTAGTAAACACAACCCTGAGATCAATTGGACTTCTGGAAAAGTCAAAATGACTTGATGCCCCTGGACATGTCAAACCCTAAAAGAAAAACCCCCTTTCACATGCCAGCTTGAAGCTGATGAACATGAAACTCTAGCTCATATCTTCGCCACAAAACAAAATGAACCAGGCCAGAAGAAAGATCTGAAACTGGAGGATCTTATTCTGAAACAGTATCATTAGCATCTGAAAGTTTTCTCAAAGAAAGCATCAGAACGAATGCCTATATGAAAACCTTGGGATCATGCCATAGATCTCAAAGATATGTTCAAACCAAAGAAAGGCTGTTTGATACCTCTTTCACCCAAAGAACAGAAGGAAGTATCTGATTTCATAGATGACCAGCTAGCCAAAGGTTACATCGGACCTTCCAAATCAGAACAGACAGCACCCATGTTTTTCATACCTAAGAAAGATGGATGAAAACAAATGGTACAGGATTACTGTTATCTGAACAAACACACAGTCAAAAACAATTATCCACTCTCTTTGATCTCACAGCTTGTAGACAAGCTTAAAGGATCAAAATGGTTTATGAAGATAGATCTTTGCTGGGAATACAACAATGTTTGCATCAAAGGAGATGAATGGAAGGCTGCCTTTGTTTGTCATTGTGGATCCTTTGAACCCCTAGTAATGTATTTTGGTTTGTGCAACTCACCTGCCACATTCCAAACCATGATGAATGAAATATTCTTGGACATGCCTGATGTCATGGTCATATATATAGATGACCTCATGATCTTTACAAAGACTAATGATCTGAAAGAACATGAAAGAATTATGAAGAAGGTATTACAGTGTTTTGAAGACCATGATCTATTTGCAACACCAGAGAAGTGCACCTTCAGTGTCCAAGAAGTGGAATTCCCTGGCATGATAGTATCTTATGACGGAATCAAGATGGATGACAGTAAAGTCAAAGCCATTAAGGAATGGCTGATTCCAAAGAATGTTAGAGGTATATGCAGTTTTCTCAGTCTCACAAATTTCTATCGAAGATTCATTGAAGGATATGTGCAAGGTGCATGACCCTTGAATAATCTTACTAAGAAAGACATTATTTTTTCATGGACAGAATCCCAACAGATAGCCATCACCTTTATAGATGATGAGAGAGGAACTTTTAAGGAAATCTACTTTGGTCCTTACAAGATTCCACATGTAGACCATGAATCATGGCAACAGAAAAATATCCCAATTCCACCCAGACTTAGGGAGAAAGTGGTTGAGCTACTAAAACTCAAGATAGAAGTAGGAGTATACAAATCTTGCCAATCACCATATAGATCTAGATGATTTTGCACCTAGATCCCAGCTAAGCAAAAGCTGAGAATTGTGCATGACTTACAACTACTTAATGGTGTTACCATTAAAGAATCTTCCATACCATCACACCTAGACCAGTTTATAGATCAATTCCTAGATGGAAAATGCTTTACAGTACTAGACTTGTACTGAGGCTTTGATGCCAGGAAAATGAATGAAGCTAGTCAAGACATGATAGCATTCTATTGTCCTATTGGTCTACTATGACTCACCTCAATGCCTACTGGATATATCAATTCACCCTCTGAATTCCAAGAGTGTATGGTTTTCATACTCCAAGAGGAGATTGTCAAACAAGTTATGAATGTATTCATAGATGATGCTCCTATTGGAGGATCCACTACTACATATCCAGATAAGAATGGAAACTCTGCTGTTCTACTGGAATGACCTGAGACAAGACACTATATCTGGAAGCATGCAGAAGACTTAAACTGAGTTTTACACTAACTAGCAGAAGCTGGAGGAACATTCTCTGGAAAGAAACCTCAAATCTGCCAATCTAAGGTTACTATTCTAGGACAAGAAGTAGGAGTAGAAAGATATAAGCCTGATGCTGGAAGAGTCATAGCAATCCAAAACTGGCCTGGGCCTAAGAATGTAAAAGAGAGTAGGCAATTTATGGGACTCTGTGGAACTGTATGCATTTGGATATCCAACTACTCACAAATAGCATCCAGTATGACTTTCCTATGGAGAAAGAAAGTAGAATTTGTTTGGACCAAGGAATGGCAAGAAGCCTTTGATACACTCAAGCATTATATCACTACTGCACCAATACTAGTGGCTATTGACTATACCTGTAAATGACTCATTATTCTATCAGTTGATTCAAGCTACATGGGTGTAGGAATGATATGTACTATCACAGTTAGATTCTGAAGAACAAAGATGACCATCAAGATATGGCTCATTACAATTTTCAAAGACAGAGGCAAACTATTCTCAACCAAAACTGGAACTATTTGGATTATTCTGAGCTCTAAGACCATTCTGATTCTACATCATTGGAGCTAAGAATCTCTTTGTTGAGGTTGATGCCATGTTTATTCATGGAATGCTAAATAAACCAGAACTTCAACCTAATGCAGTAATCAATAGTTGGATTCAAGGAATACTACTATTTGACTTTGACTTTGTGCATGTACCAGCATCAGATTTAAAGGACCAGATGCACTATCCTGAAGACCAAAAGAAGATGACATTGAAGTGGAACCTTACAATGATAGTTGGTTGAATGAAATCACTCTATTTTACAGTGATTATGGACCAGCCCTACAAAAGAGAAATTGTATTCTCAATGCCATAGCAAGCCCTGGCAAAGAAAATGTATTTGCAGCTGTGGAAGCACAACAGTCAAACCTCAAGGAGATTTACCATTACCTTATTGATCCTGAACCCACTGCAACTTCCTCAAGAAAGTTATGAAGTACTTTGTGAATTCTGGCTGAATATTCAAACAAAGCAAATCAGGATGCCCTATCCTGGTTATCTTTGACTCAAACAAGAGAATTGGATTACTTCATCAAGCCCATGAGTCACTAGGTCACCATGGAGAAAAGGTAACCTAGGACAATTTATAGTACTGCTTTTATTGGCACCAAATATACCAAGATGTATAATACCATGTCAAATCATGTCATGAGTGTCAGATACAGAGTACAGCCAAGATCCATTTACCCATTACAACACCACCACCTTCCATTATATTTACTAAGATTCACATAAACATAATGCTCATGCCCCCAGGTAAAGGTTATTGTTACATACATAGTGCTTGCCAAAGATGACTTGTTCAAGTATATTGAAGGCAGAGCCTTGTGAAGAGCCACAGCCAGTGCAATAGCAAAGTTTGTGTTAGAAGATATCATCCTCCACTATGGATGCATAGAAAGAATAGTTACTGACAATGAATCCGAATTCAAGGAAGTCCTACTAGAATTACTTAAGAGACTTAAGACACCTCAGATATTCATCTCACCCTACAATTCCCAAGCAAATGCAGTAGTGGAACAAGGATATTTTGCAATCAGAGAAGCCCTGGTGAAAGCATGCCAAGGCAATATTCATCTATGGCTGAATAAACTAAAAGCAGCCCTATTTGCAGATGATGTAACTGTTAGAAGATCTACAGGATATTCAGCATATTTCCTGCTACATAGAACTAATCCTATATTACCTTTTGGCTTATGGAAATCAATCTTTTCGGTTGAAGGATTCAAAGACAATATTTCACATGAAGAATTGTTAGCATTATGTATTAGATAGATAGAGCAATGTGATGAAGACATGGACAAAGCCATGAAAACATTATGAGAATCCCACCTTACATCTAAGTGCCAATTTGAAAAGTGATTTGATACTCACTTGGTGCATGAACATTATCCCCTGGAGAGATAGTTCTGATCAGAAACACTGCAATTGAGAAAGAACTAAACAGGAAGACTAAGCTCCAATATTTAGGACCCTATAAAGTATTCTGACAGACTAAAGGAAGCAGTTATGTACTAGCTGAGCTAGATGGAACTGAACTTGCCTGCCCCATAGCCATATTCAGAGTTATGCCCTATATTCAAAGGAGTATCCTGAAGTAGCTAGCTCAACACCAAGACCCTGACAGGAACAACTCAGATAGTGAAGATTTGAGTTCCTCACATAACAATGACTAGACAAATGAATGGAACCTCATTGAACTACCCCAATATGTATGGATATGAATCTAAGCAAAACCTCACTAAACTACTCCAGGAAATATACAATCCCACCCATTACAGTGAATCCATCTGTAAATTGGATATCAGCTCATTTATTATCTCCCTTGCATGAGAGGTGGAAGATCTACTTTTAATTTGAGCAGTTCAGAATTGAAAACTCACTATGAGAACCTACCTACCATTGGGTAGCACACTTGTGCACAGCACACCCTATAAGGATATATCAACCTACACTTGGAATTACCCTGTTTCACCAGACTGAACCACTTGTAACAATAGTCTTGGAAATCCCTAGATCTGAATGTGAGGAGTCATTGATAATATCATGATCAATAACCTGCAATGATTGCAGCAAGAGATACAACAGAATACATAGCATCCACAATTCCCAGAAGAAACTGGAAGCATTTGAGAAGGAACTTCTAAAATCATTAGAAGACAATAGTAGAATACCACAGCATCAGCCCTAGTTTGGAGTGCCAGACTCTGATAGCATTGATTGGCCAGAAACACTTTTTCCAGATATTAACAATGGTACAAATACCAGAAGCTTCAATGGAGAGTCAAGCAACCCAATTCTTAGATGCACCAGCCCCACCAGTAATATTCAATGAAGCAATTCCACAACCACCCCCTTATCCAGGACAAATTTGTTCATTGCTACAGAAATTAATAAATGTCCAGAATCTGGGTAAAGAAATGCTAGCATTCCATCTGGAGCAGAATCATCCAGGACAAACAGAATACTGCCAATGCCTGCCAAAGATAGCTTGTAAATACTAGGCTGCACAATATATTCATGATGACTGTGTCCAATGCTATATCCTATACAAAGTCAAAAAGCAGATCAAACAGGAATTATCCCACCATGCCTAAAAGAAGATTATCCACCTGCTAATTGCAGCTGAGCAATTGAGATCCACCTTGATTATGACACTATGCTGAGAAGCGGACATAATAATGTAACTGAATAAATGATGGCCCCTAAGTAGTGCAAATCCCATATTGCTTTACTTATGCTTTAGAAACCAACAGGGTAGAATACTAGCAAAACACTATCATATAAAATTGACTAGCCCTACCTGTTGCTCTCCAACTCATTCACCTTACATTTATTATCACCATGATCACCTCAGCTAATGGATTCCATCACTACCATTCAAATGGTATCTTTGTATTCATGTGGAGCACCAGCTCCCACCTAGGATATGCTCTGGGACATGAGCTATTGCATCCACTTCAATCTCATAGCCAGATCACCATTTATGCATACAGATTGCCCAATTTTATATTTATTAGTTGACTATCCCACATTATCTGCCATTACTATGACTACATTGACATTAGTGTCAAGCCATTCCTGCTTCATATCCCAAATCAACTCCACCATATATAATCCTATATATCCATGAGGATTGGATAGGTTTAAATCAAATACAATCTTTTAGCTGGAGTATCACTTTATAATTTCTAAAGCAGAAGAGGCTTAAGTATATTTTGATCCCAATCCTATTTACTTTCTATCTATCTGTAAATCCAATCCATTCCCTTCCAGTTGCATAGTGCTATTACCTAAAATACATACCATAGCTGTTTCCATATGTTGACTTATAGATATATATATATATATATCACACGCATTCTTCATATCAACACTAATAAACCACCATCACCATCACAATAAAGCACCTAATCAGGCCAACAGTGTTAGGAACACTTCAACTCATCTCCAAACTTAGCTGAACACTACCTATACTACCCTACATACCATTAGAAACAATAGGGAGTAGTAGGGTATATTCCTAAGCCATACACTTAGTAACACAAAGCTTGAGTACCAGCCATAATATCATCAAAACAAATGGCTGAACTCAATGATTCAATCAAATCTAACAGCCTTCTTACATGGCCATCTAGTTAACCATGCACATGAAGAGCAACACATTCATTACCCATACCAATACCATGCTGCTGTAATAATCAATACCTCTACTAGATCCCAACAAGGACTGCCCATAGTAGACTGACATTGTATTTTTTGCCATCACATCTATCTATATGCCAAGATTTACAATCAGATATATGATCAAATAAGGCAGATTAACTCCTTCAAGAATCCAGCAAGACATTATCATACAGAGCTTGGAGTTTGAGGACGAACTCTTTGAAGTCACCCATCCAGAGGAGACAGAATGCTGGATCTTCCATCTGGAGAAGGTCCAGTTCAGGCCATTCCAGTGCCATACCCTTAATATAGGACTGCACAAATGTAACTTTGGTGTGGTTCATTCTAAAGGCTTTTGGGTGATATTGGAAGTTCAGCTTGCACTGGACCAATAAAACCCAGAGTTTGTGGAGTTCAGTCCTGTCAAACTGGTCTGATTCCTGTTATGAACCTAAACAGATTCCACAAGGCTTGGTGCTGTATCACAGGTTACACGAATCCTGGCTCAAAGGTGGTAATGAGGGTGTGGGTCTCGTCCATTCAGTTGCAGCCTACAATGACCAATGGCCAAGGCAATGACTATAGCAAAGGAACAAGTGGATTCGACTGGGGTACCAGTCGTCAAGTATCTACCTTTTTATATGTTACAGGAGTGAGCACGGACCAAGCAGTGCATGTAACTATTTACTATAAGTAGATATATATGAGAAGCATTCGTGAGAGTGGAAAGACAGAAATGAGTGTGAGAATTAGATAAGGTGTGAAAAGAGCAGAGATTAATAACATGAGGTATGTCATGTGATTAGGTTCTAGACTTTGTCACATGACTGATTACATAAGTGTTCTCATGATCATGTGTTGTGGTCATGTGATTTTATAATTGAAAAGATGAAGCGTAAAAAGTTTGAAAATGTTCATATTATAACACTATCCCCTCTTTAAGACTCAAATTCCAGGTGAGTCATTGTAGGTTCGGTGGTAGTGTAATTTTCAAAAGAAGAGAATAGGGATTGGAACGCAGAAGTGGTGAGTTCATGAAGTTTTCTAGATGCAGAGGGATTCTTTTTATGGAATTCTGCAACTGCTTCCGGAGCAGTATTGATAATATCAGCAGATTCCCAAGTATGGTCTGTTTCATCATATCCGGCCCAGTGTACTAGATATTTTAATTTCTGGTTCTTCATCCTAGAAGCCGTGATGTATTCAATCTCGAACTGTTCTTCACCTTCTTGATCTATCTCTATAGTGTCAGGACGAACCACTGGTTGTTCTAGGAGAGTTTCTTTGTATGGTTTGATGCAAAATATATTAACCGTGGGATGAATTCGTATGGTTTTTGAAAGGTTTAGAGTTATGGCGTTAGGAAGGACTTTGGTGATGCAATAGGATCCAATCCATTTTTGGGTGAGTTTTTTCGCCATATATGGGGGATTGAGTTTGTTGGTAGAAAGCCAGACCTGCTGACTGACAGTATAGATAGGTGAGTCTGACTTCTTCTTTTCTGATGATTGGATCATCTTTTCTCATCTCTTTTAATGTCTCTTCTATTTCCTTATGAGCTTGACTCGTTTCTCCTGTGAAGCCAGATAATTTCCCTTTGAAACCCATGCGTGGAGCATAGTTTCTAGTGACATTAAATGGAATTTCTCTGGTGGCTGTGGTAATGGTATTATTATGGGAGAATTGAGCCATTTGGAGCCATTTGGACCATTCGTTTTGCCTTTTTCCACAGTATGCACAGAGATATTGTTCTAGATCTCTATTAATGCACTCTGTTTGACCATCCGTTTGAGGATGATAGGTAGTGGATATTTTTTGCATAATTCCTAGTAGCTTGCAAAGCTCTTTGATAAACGCTGAAACAAATTGTGGTCCTCTATCAGAAACTATAGTAGATGGAAGTCCAAAAATACACCAAACATTGTCTTTGAATATTTTAGCTAAGTCCGAAGAAGAACAGGTATCATATGTGGAAATAAAGATGACTTCTTTTGAGAATTGATCTATGATTACGCAGATAGCCGTGAAAAAGTGTGATTCGGGTAAACCTGTTATGAAATCCATAGAAAGATCTTCCCATGGGTGCTTTGCAGTGGGAAGGGGCATAATTTTGCCTGCCAGTGCCTTTTGCTTACCCTTCGTGAGGGTGCACACTTGGCAGCTATCTATATACATTTTAATGTCTTTTGTGACTCCAGGCCACAAGAAGTAACGAGTGAGAGTGTGAATAGTTTTGGAATGACCACCGTGTCCTGCTATAGGTGAGTCATGGCATAAGGTTATGAGGCGAGTATATAATAGTTCTGGTACAAAAACTTTGTTTTTTGGATTTTTGAAAATGTTCATAGTATAATCAAAAGAAAAATCATTGATAGCATCGATGTTCATAGATTTAGAAATGGATTCTAATTCCATCATGAAATCTGAAGATAAAGCGACGAAATTGATAAAAACAGAAGGTGGAAGAACCGTAATGTTCATGTTATGATCTGGGACTGTGTCTCCATGATCTGGTCAGCGAGAGAGAGCATCTGCATAACCATTTGTCGAACCTGATTTATAAACAAAAATATAATTAAATTCTTGTAAGAGTGCATGCCAGCGTACTTGACAACCACTGAGTGTTTGCAGTTTCTTCCAATATTCTAGGTTTTTATGGTCAGTCCAGATTTCAAACCTTTTGTGATCAATTAAATAGTGTCACCATTCTTCGAGTGCTTGGATGACGGCTAATAGTTCTTTATCATAAATAGGGTAATTGTGCTCTGCGCTATCAAAAGAGTGAGAAATAAAAGCCACAGGCCTCCAATTACTGTCATCACATAAAGTTGAGAGCACTGCTCCTATTGCTATATCCGAGGCATCTGTTTCAACATGTACTTCTTGTTCCTGATTTGGGTATGCGAGTAATGGTGCCATCGTGAACTTCTTTTTGAGTGTATCAAACACCTTTTGTTGATCGGATCCCCACGTGAATGGAACATCTTTTTTGGTAAGGTTGTTCAGGGGGCGTGCGATATTAGTGAAACCTTCAATGAATCGCCTGTAATAATTACAGAGACCGAGAAAACCTTGAAGTTGTTTGAGACAGGTTGGTACCAGCCCATCCATAACGCCTGCAACTTTTCCTTTCTGCATCTCGATCCCCTCTTTAGATCCTACCATACCGAGGAAATCTACTTTGTCCTTTGAGAAGAAACACTTTTCAGGTTTTACATAAAGATCATTCTCACGTAAGTGTCGAAGGACCTCTTTTACTACCTCTTTGTGTTCTTTGTCCATTCTCCCCAATGTAATTATCATACAGTCATTGATGTAAATAATGACTACAGCATACATGTCATTAAATATATCATTCATCATTTGCTGGAATGTTGAAGGAGAATTAGTCATTCTGAAATACATTACGGTGGGTTCATATGCCCCGATGGGTGTGACAAAGGCACCTTTCCATTTGTCTCCTTCCTTTATCCACACATTATTATAATCCCAATGTAAGTTGAGGGTTGTGAATTGATCAGCATTTTTCAGCCTATCAATCAACTGTGGGATCAGGGGTAGAGGGTAGGAATTCTTGATGGTACCCTCGTTTAAATAATGGTAGTCAATTACCATACATTTTTTACTGTTCTTTTTTGGAATAAAGAATACTGGAGAAGTCTGTGGAGATTTAGATGGTTTAATATACCCTTTTTTAAGTTCTTTGTCCATGAGTGTTCGAACTTCTTCCCTTTCGGTATCCGAGAGGGATATGACTTGTCCTTTTTTGGGTATGAAGTCTTCTTTGAGATCTACTGCATGATCCCATGGCTTCCTCAATGGCATTCTTATTGATTTTTGTTCGGAGAAGACATCTAGAAATTTGTGGTAAGTTTCGGGTATTTTCTCCTTTAGTCCTTCTTCTATAGTACATATGTGTGTAGTAGGTCCAAGTCCCATAATTTTACAGTATTGAGTACAGCGAGGAAAGTCTATAGTTTGGTTTGTCCAATCGATGTTAGGATTATGGCGGTAAAGCCAATCATATCTTATAATCATGCGATGGGTTCCCAATTTAGAAATATAAGCGTCTAAGGTTTCATAATGTCCTGCTACTTCCACAATTAAGGTTACTGCATGTTGGACTTGTCCTATAGCTCCTTTAGAGCCGTCTGCGTTATGTACCATTATTGGGTTTTGCAGTTTAAAATAAGGAATGCCGTAACGATGTACATAGTCTGAATCGATAAAAGTGTGGGATGCTCCTGAGTCCAAGAGAGATTTGAACTTGTAGCAGAGCCACTGGCCGTTCTGCTGGCAACGTATGACGGTCTCAAGTGAGAACTCTCCACCGAATGACAACGTCATTGCACGATACATAGTGACCTCAAGGGGTTTATAAATAGAAGATATTTTTTGTTGTTTTATTAGGGAATTAAGCACATTTTCATTATACTCTGACACCACACTCAATTGAGATGCCCTAATAGAGTTTGGACACAAACTACGTAATACAGAAGAAAAATCGGAGATAGGAAAGTCTTTGTCCATACAGGTAACTAATTGTTCTTGTACATGAACACCCTCGTCATTCATGCACTCTGTCCTTTTAAAGCCTCGGCAGCCCTGTGCCTGGCCTTGGCCTCAAATTTGTCCCTATAAAAAGCTTCTGCCTCTTCCGAAACAAAAGCTCTTTGAGCTGCTTGAGGTACCAGTGCAGCTGCCGAGGGAGAAGAAAGCAGACGCTCTGAGTAATGTTGGGTGACCTGTACCTGAGAATAAACGGCATACTCGTTTTCTGCCATCAGTACATAAGTACCAGAGTTGTAGTTCCAAATATATTGTTGGCGTTGGGTCGGGCACGTTTGGCGGCGGTAAGGGTTCTTTGGGCAATCAGATTTAATATGGCCTGGAAGCCTGCAGAGATAGCATGTCCTATTGTTAGGACATGGATTAGAAGATTGCAGGAGAGGGGCTGCTTGCTGTGCACCAATCTCCATGGGTGTGCCACGACCTGACTGAGTGCCGTATATTGTAAATTGGGGATGAGGAGGTCTGGGGGGAGGAGGGTAACGAGGGCTTGGCCTTGGTGGGAAGCTTCTAGATGGTGGGCCTCATTCTACCGTCATCTGTAGTATCAGCATACACTACCCTCAGCAACCAAGGTAGAAGTGGGGCTAGTGCACTATGCCCGATAGCAACTTTATTCTTATTTAGTACGCCGGATGAGCGTATAGACTAGCATTTCGGTGGGTGCTATACCTGTCACCATCAAGTGGTGAAGACTCAAGACTATCCCTTGGCTCTGGGAACCAAGCATTGTGTATTACAGTTGAATCCAAGTGTTATGAACCTAAACAGATTCCACAAGGCTTGGTGCTGTATCACAGGTTACATGAATCCTGGCTCAAAGGTGGTAATGAGGGTGTGGGTCTCGTCCATTCAGTTGCAGCCTACAATGACCAATGGCCAAGGCAATGACTATAGCAAAGGAACAAGTGGATTCAACTGGGGTACCAATTATCAAGTATCTACCTTTTTATATGTTACAGAAGTGAGCACGGACCAAGCAGTGTGTGTAACTATTTACTATAAGTAGATATATATGAGAAGCATTCGTGAGAGTGGAAAGACAGAAATGAGTGTGAGAATTAGATAAGGTGTGAAAAGAGCGGAGATTAAGAACATGAGGTATGTCACATGATTAGGTTCTAGACTTTGTCACATGACTGATTACATAAGTGTTCTCACAATCATGTGTTGTGGTCATGTGATTTTATAATTGAAAAGATGAAGCGTAAAAAGTTTGAAAATGTTCATATTATAACAATTCCCAGACTTTAGTGTGTGGGGTGTGGTTAGAGGTGGGACAATGTGTGGAATGAGCAAGGCCTTTTATGGCCTTGGTGAGCAGTGCAAGAGTATCTTGTGGAATGTGCTTACTATCAGGGTCTGATAGTTTGTCATGATTGGAAAAGTTGGAATCATTATTAGATGGGTCATCTTTGGAAACATCTGGAATGTCACCATCATTTGGAAAGAGGGCAACAGGCACTCTTTCACTAGAGTGCTGGCTTTTGAGAGGAGAACTAGTGGTATTGTCATTGGTTGGGAGTTCAACGATGCATGCTCCTGAAGTTGGGGACTCCAAGAGAGGTCATGATTGTGAAGTGGAGATGGGAGTTCATCAAGCTAAGAAGCTTTGGAATTGGTCTATGAGTTCTGGGCCTCACCAACTGCTACTGAATGCACTCAATAGATTATAATATGCCAGGGGGGGTGCACCTAAGGTGTCATATCCCATATACTGTAATTCAACAAGTCCAACTCTGGACTTCTGTCCACAACTCTGGTGCGTTCTCCCTCAAAATATACCTCTATGCTCTCAGACTTGTATGTAGTAATCTCACCTCCTCATCCATCCTAGTCTTGCCCTATAAATACCTCCAATCTAGTGCCTGTCTCACATAGGGACATGTCCATCACACTTAGGAGCACTGCTCTAGCAACATATATACCAACTCCACTACAGTGCCTTCATACCTACCCTTGTCATACCAACTACTAATACCTTTGACTCAATCATATATAAACCCTTAGTATGACTTTTGTATAGTCAGTTCAAATATCAACTCTAAACACCACTCCTGATCTCTATTTTTGACAAATCTTGACAACTCACTTTGACCTCTGCTTGACTGATGTTTGACCATGCCAAGTCATAATCTTTGAACCCTCGACACCATTGTAAATCCGGAACATGGACTCAAGCAAGGGTGTACCACATACGGTAAAGCCAAGTTCCAACCCCCTCAGCCAACTTTGGTACTTCAGAGTTTGCTTGGAGTTCTGTTCCTAACAGTATATTTGAACTTCCACTTGCAACAAGTTCCTCACATATGGCTACGTATACCACTAGATCTCAGACCTGTGCCATAGGTACAAATCCTCCATTTCCATATTTCAACCTATTGAGTATGTTCAGTAGCAGTTGATGAGGCCCAGACCTTATAGACCAATTCTGAAGTTTCTCTACTTGATGAACTCCAACCTCTGCTTCACAAGCAAGACCACTCCTAGAGTCCCCTACTCCAGGAGCACACATTATTAAACTCCCAACCAATGATGATACTACTGCTTCACCTCTCACAAGCTAGCACCTTAGTCAAACAGTGCCTGCTGTTCTCTTCTCAGATGATGGCAACATCTCTGATGTCCCTAGAGATGACTTGCTTGATGATGATCCTGACTTCTCCAATGACAATGAACCATCAGACTCTGACAGTGAGCATGTTCTGTGAGACATCCTTGCACTGCTTGCAAATACCATCAAAGGTCTCACTTGTTCTACTTGTCATCCCACCTCTGACCATACCCCATGCACTAAGGTCTGGGAACTGGACTAGTTTGATGGGACTGA